>CAJQZM010033733.1:0-11260 GCA_907164665.1 Colias nastes
TTTTTTTAATATAAGGAGGAGGAAGGTTTTAGTATAAAACTTGTGCAATATCAGACAAAGCGGGCGAAGCCGCGGGCGGAAAGCTAGTTGGGCATACAAAACTAATCACGCCAGGTCAAACTACCCAGTTACCCACCTACCAAAACATCTCTATCCATGAAGCATATCATTAATAACCTTAATGCACAATACTGATAAGGTTAAGATGATCGATCACCAACAATAAGATAAATGGCCAGGTCGATGACATCCCACCGGCCGCGGCGCCTACGCACGCGTGTTTGTCTAACATTCAATGGGATAATGCTTACGGTTGCTGTTTGCCTCTCGCTTCGCTCGCGCGGTAAGTACGTGAGATTTACTGAATAACGTAATTAAATACTTGAGGAATTCCTGGTTAGGTAGCTTCAATGGTTATTAACAAGAAGAATAGTTTCAATAGGGATAAATATTTGACGAACTGTTATAATTGTTGCATAAAAGTACATTGAGAGAAGAAATGTTTGACTTCAAATTAGACATGCTATGAGAATTTATGTTATACCAACGTTCGTGTTGTAATTATATCGCCTGATAATAATCATCTAGATTAATAAAAAACTGCAACACAACATCCGTGGAACTACCACTACATTACAATATAAATGTAACTTTATTTATACAATTAGAGCTATTTAAAAAAACACATATGAATAGAAAACGTATTAACAACGGTGTAATAATAATCACCATTCATCAACCGAGCGCTGATTTTAGACCGTTAATAATGACGGTAGTTGCAATTTATTTGCACGAGCGCGTCAAACCGCACTACGCGGCGGACCGTGGTTGACGTGACATATGTTATTTGTTAACATACGGGACTGAGATGTGACTGTCAACGTCAAAATCGAATAATAAGATGAAGCGTCTCGTGCGATAGAATTTAAATTTAGAATCGATGTTTTGTATGAATAATTTTGTACGGTTTTATTTTTAACGCATTGGTAACATGACAGTTATTGGTGGTGACTGGTGGGACGTTCTTGAAATTGATTTTAATTTTAAATATTCAGAAAATCGTTAAATCATCTCGTTTCATTGTTTAAAAACTACGCTAAAACTCATGAAAATAGAAAATTGCTGCAAAAACAGATATAATCTAAAGAAAGCCAAGTTTATGACCTAATTTCATACAATTAAATCTTCAAAATATCTTATTTTACGTGATAAGTAGTATTAATCGATTCAAAGAAATTTCATGTTGTATAGATAAATAATGGGTTTGGACAAAAATTGGATTATTATCAGGTGGAGTAGGTAATACCCACATATCCACTTGTGTATTACTATCACTTTATCATTACAGGTAAAGCTTTAGTGATTTTCTGGAATTTCACATATCAACCATAAAATGATCACAAAGTGTATACGAAAATGTATCTTAAACAATATTTTTTTTTAATATTCTTAATGAAATAACCTAACAGGCTCCAACAGACTTATCTTTAAACCCCCTGTATTTTTCAATACAAAAAAAAAAACGCAGCGTTCCCGTACAAACTTAACGCCGTATGTTTCCACCGCGGCAAGGGTGTGAGCCACCCAGACACTAAAACGTCTCATAAAAGTACTCCGCAGTAAATATAGAGTGAGATTAAAATAAATGCACCTTGTCCGCGGATTTATAAACTCGTTAGTTTAGGTAGGGTTGGCACATACCGTTGGAGACGTAAATTAATACTAGTGTTGCCCAAATTCAGTCTTGGTCTTGCAGTCTTGCACGCAAGAACAAGACTTCTTGCGTTTTTGCAAGACCAAGACCAAGAACAAGACCGCGTATTTTTAGCAAGACCAAGACCAAGACTGACCGTGCAAGACTTGAGCAAGAACAAGACATAGCCTGCAAGACTCTTGCGTCTTGCAGCTAGGACTTAGCGCTATTTCACTGAGTAGTTAGGTGTAACAGTTCGGTGTAGGTAGGTACGCTTAGGAGTTCTATGAGACGCAAAAAAACTGTATCAAAGAATATGAAAAACTGGACCTATGCGCATTACGACTAATACCATAAACATAGCGAATAAAAAAATATCTATTAAAATCAAACTGAGTGCATGCATAGTTATGTTTTAACCATCGGCACTTTGATAATACGGCATCAAAGGTTTTGTACTTACTTCTCAAAGAAATTTGCCGCTTTTCGGAAGTACATGGTTATGATACACGCGCCGGCGGCTTCTTTTGAAATCTAAAACAATCGTTGCCGCCACGCCGAAATCATAACATTTGACACTATTTGATTGCCGCCATAGGGCGTAGGTATACTCATGCAAAATAATTTCGAATTTTTTTAAGAGTACCTACAGGTGTTCCAAAGAATAAATAAGTTTCAGAGTGCTTAGAATGAAAATGAATACATTATACTGATCACGCAAGTAGTATTATGATTAGGATAAAATGGTAAGGATAGGTAGTAGATGTTATATTAATTCATTCTAGTAAGTATATATTATAATTGTAATTAATTTGTTTTTTTACATGTTTTAGCAAATGTAAGCTTATAAATCATAAATGTTTATTAAGAAACAGTTACTTCCATGGAAAACGACATATAGGTCAGTTGATTTTTCGAATTTCTTATCAAATCTTCAGTTATTTATTAATCTGCTTGATCTTTACTATGGCTATGTTAATTCAAGCTCACAATGTTCCAATTCTAATACGTTTTTCTAAGATTTAAAGTAAACTTTAATAAATAGTAATAGACTAATAGGTAATTGCAAGACTTGCAAGACTCTTGCTGCAAGACCAAGACCAAGACCAAGACTGGGAGCGCAAGACCAAGACCAAGACCAAGACCAGGTGTATTGGCGCAAGACCAAGACCAAGACTGGCTAAGTCTCGTCTTGTTCTTGCATTTGGGCAACACTAATTAATACTTTTTCTTGTTTTATGGGTATATTTTAGGATGTCTCGAAGTGTCCTGATGGGACATAGGCACTTCACAAAACTCAGGATTACCACGTGTATGCAGAATGTAAATAAATAATTAATCAATCAAAAATTTTAAGAATTATTCGTGCATCATTGTCTAGTTTATTTTACTATTTTCGAGTAGGTAGTACTTTTGTTTTATTTCTAACGTTAGCTTTATTAATAATACTTTTTCATTTAATTAACTTCTATATGAGCCAATTTTTTATTTAAATCCTAGAACGACGTTATTACCATGGAACCTAGGACTGGCGGAGGTTACTGGCGAAATGCATTCATATTAACTTGTAGGAGTACACAAGTCCCAAAGATTCATGTATTCATTAAGTTATTTAACACAATTATTCAAACACAAGGCAACGTAATTTATTCCTGTAAAATCAAACAAGAAACTAATAAAATGTATCAATAAATTAATAACATTTACGTAGTGTAGAAATTCAATTTGCGACCGCACAAGGCTATAACTAATCCATCTCAGTAATTGCTGATTAGTATTCAGCGGAAGTCAGCATTACTGTCCGCGACACGTTATTTAGGAGCTGATAAGAGCGGGTACCGTTTGCTGGGAAATTAGAGGAAAATATACTACCTACTTTACTATTAAAATTACAATTTATATCTGGTTATTAACAGGTCTATTTCCTAGTTATAGTTATTAGATGTTGATTATGTTTGATATATAGTTCTTTACTATAGAAGGCTTTATTTTAGAGCAAAAATAGATTTTATGATCTTACGTTCATATTTTGTTAAAACACATATCTGGACGAAAGTATATAAAGAAAATTTCATCAATAAAAAACATAAATGGGTGGCATTCCATGAGTGTTTTATTAATGTGCGTACGGATAGCGCATTCCTGTGTTATATTTCTTAATTTATAATTTATTAAAATCACAAATTCGTTCTAAAACCATTTTCGACACGTACCGAATTAATATCTAATACATCATACATAATATACATTTTCTAACCATACATAATAATATTGCAACCAGAACATTCTAGAACACATTCAAATCCCACTAGAAAATTGGAACGTTCCCTCCGTTCGAATAGATTGATGTCATTCCATCGACGCATATCACAAAGGTGACATAACATCACGATTCATTGATGCAGCAATGTAACACTATCCTTACAAATATGATCCAATCCCGATTCCCGAGATCTGGACCAGCATAAGTGACACTAATTAAATAATTGCTTCGGTCAATAGAATTATGCAAAGCGGCCACACGACAGTTGCTCATATCTAGCCTATATTTAGGCTAGCTATTGTAAATTATAGTAACGGTAATACATGGCTTGTAGACGGGAATACCTGGTACTGTATTATAACATCTTATTTCCAGATAGACGCCATGAATTGAACTGACTGGCAAATTCATATTATGATCGCAACAACCAGCAACGGTTATTTCTGGACTATTAATTTATACATACTTGCTTTAAGCTAATTCTACATGAGAAGCTCCCTTTTGACGACATTCATTTTCCCCTTACAAAACTCGTATTGAAGTACTCAATGCGTAAGTGCAATAAGGCCACTGAAGAAGTATGTATGTAACGAAGAAGTAAGTACCTATGATAAATTTTGAGGTTCCTTACAATATTGAACACAGACGCATTAAAAAAAAAGATCAGTTAGTTTTTTGTTATTTATACGATTCACATGTTAATATATTTTCGAAAAAACAT
This sequence comes from Colias nastes, assembly GCA_907164665.1. NCBI lineage: Eukaryota > Metazoa > Arthropoda > Insecta > Lepidoptera > Pieridae > Colias > Colias nastes. Next base: position 4,678 of record CAJQZM010033733.1, read on the forward strand.
TTTTATGTAAATATTTTCGATACTTCTTTGTATTAAAAAGTCCACTTTCCACTTCAATTTCCCTATAACATTTTTTTAACGTTTCAATAAAACTTGAATAGAATAACGAGCCGATAGACAACTTACCGCAAAATGTAAACATCGTAAAAGTTAATCCCACAATAACCCGGTTATTTTTATATCTCAACTTACTGATTTGTGGTTAGCTGGAAGATAATATACTCCTTACACTATTATTAAAGAATAGACAATAATACCGACGTTATTTTACCTCTATATTGCGAAGCCTGTGAAGCAAACAAGTCTCAATCATATTTTATATTATATACTAGCGGTCCGCCACGGCTTCGCCCGTTGTACATATTTACGTTTTCTCTACATAAGAACCATCCTCGTACTTCAAGGAATATAATAAAAAAAGAATTATCGAAATCGGTCCACTCGTTCACGCGTGATGCCGTGGCCCGTGACCAAGGAAAACGGGTTTCATTTTTATATATATAGATTTGCCATCAAGTACCTAAACTTTGACGGCAAATTATTATTTTTCTGTATTTTCACGATTCAAAGGCGCTTCAAACGAAATCTAGCTGAAATGATGATACTTATATGCTGAATAAATAAATGTTTGAGCTTTGAGTTTACTTTAATAGTAATATAATTTCTCGATTCGTAAATTTTAGCGTTTAGAAGCTTAGTTCAATGAATAAAACAATATTGCAGTTTGTTTACAAAATATCCTAAAGAAGTTGATTGGTTTTCACTCCAAAACTACTAATCTAATACCTAAAACTTCACAGTTTAAAACGACTTACGGTAATATAAATAGCCACACTCAAATATAGCCTACAAACATGCATACGAACGTTTTGCGAAAATATTTGCATTTGCTGCATACATTAGAACTAACTCACACGGAAAGTGGGTTATGAGTTGTGTAATATGTTAGTGAATTATGTAGATAATTGTTTAAAGTAGGTACTTGTTTCTAATTAAGCATGAAATTATTTATCTAAACATCGCGTCGTTCCGATGATACAATGACAAACATCCTTTTTGATAAGTATTCAAGTTACCTGAAAAAAATATTTACTAAATTGAAATGAAACTTATTATTTATTGAGATTTGAGGCTTATACTAGTAAACAATTAAACATTTAACTACCTATATTCTTATTAACTTCAAAATATTTAAATAAATATTCTTATTTTATATAATATGAAGTTTCAACGAGATCGTTTGAGCTATAAGGTTATGAAATGTTCGAAAATAATAGAAAACAAAAAGAAAAGGTACTCTGATTTAAAACTTTCTATAATACCTACTTGCATATTTATTGAATTTTATTGTTTCATTGATTATTTATATTGCTAATATGTACCTAATTGAACTAACAAATTCCATTGCGCCAAATTCATGTTTCATATGAGTAATGACTAATGTGCTAATGATCACGTGTATGTTTTTTTCTATAAGTAATTGTTAACTCAAATAAATAAAATACCTGGCCAATGCGTATTATTATTAAAACTATACGTAGCAACGACACACAGACACCCGGCTACAAGCGAAAACATCCGACCGCATCACAACTCCATAGCGCATCTCTGTCCGCCCAACGAAACCTGTATTGGTTAGAGTAAGAAAACACGTTCACATCGGCTATCGACCCGAACGCGTCAATGCGGGGGGACGCGCATGCTATCTCTCTCTCCCGCATCGCAGCAGTATAGCTAGTAGCACTGCCGTGTTGGCATCGGCTTGCCGCGTTTATTTCACGTGTTTTTATTGTTTATGTGCAGTTAATCGAGATTTAAGTTTGTTAATTAAAGAAACAAGATGGTTCGCTATTGTGCCGTGTCGGGTTGCTCAGAAAGCACCAAGTCAAATAACAATCGTAGGTTTTTTCGATTCCCACTTGACGAGATAAGGTTAGTATATGTTTTCCTGAAATGTGAATGATTAGATTCGATACCGAAACGTTTTAAATGTGTATCAATATTATATCTGAACTTGACCTTTATAGAGCGATGTTAACCCCGTTCGGATGTTCGCGATGCGTGACTTTGTAATGGCGTATTTAATATTATAATTATCGAACGACTTTTTGTTTATACCACAGATTGAATATGCGAATGACAATTATTTAATATGTACAAACAAAAAATAAATTTAAATTGTTAAACAAGTTTTACTACTAGGTTAAGGATTTTTTTAAATATTTTACAGCAGTAATAAGCTAGTATAACACATATCTTTTCCATTTATAATAATATCTATAGATAAGCATACATTATATGGATATTAATTATTTTAAATATTTTAGGTGCAAGAAATGGATTAAAGCAGTAGGCCGTCTGGATTTAGATAAAAAAACAGCTGCTACGCTAAATTCAGGCTACTTTGTGTGTGATCTTCATTTTTCCCAGTCAGCCTGTCCAAAAAAATACTTAAAACCATATGCAATCCCTACCTTATTTCTTCCACAAGGTCCCGAAGTACCTGGAACATCAAAGTGCACTCAAACAGAATGTGAAATGTTATGTTCTAATTCGGAAAAAGAGGTTACACCTCGGGAAAGACAGCTAGATGTGAAAGCGGAAAAAAAAGCAAAAAAACGAAAATTGTCTGAGACCGATATGCCTCCGCTACTACAAAAAATTATTGATGCACAACTTACAAGACCCCATCCGCAAAGCAATAGATATAATCAAGAATACAAAATGCTTGCCCTGAATATATACTTTGCGAGTCCAGTTGCGTATAGACTTCTCTCCGAAATTCTCTGCTTGCCAAATATAAAAACTCTACAGAAATATATAACATTCAGTATCAGCACAAAATTCGATGGCAATGTTATCAGATGGTTGGAAGCGAAGGGTCGTAACTTGTCGCAAACCGCAAAATATTGTACTATTTGTGTAGAAGAAGTGCCACTGCAAAGAAATCTCAATTTCCATTTAAACAAGGATAAAATTGTAGGTCTTTGTGAAATAAACGAAAAACAAGAAAAAGAAATATCAGAAAAGGCTTTTGTAGTTATGGCACGAGGTATATTTTCTATCTGGAAACAGCCTCTGGCATTTTGTTTTTTGGGTCAAAATGAAAACAATACAGAACTCCATACGTGGTTGGATAATATAATGGTTAAGATGATTGACATTGGATTCAATGTGTGTGCCTTTGTATCCAATCAGAGTAAAATTTGTATGAATATAGCTGCACAAAAATCGGTCACTCCTGATCAACCATTCTTTAATATAAATGGTAAAAGGATATATTATATCTTTGATGTTCCGGATATGATGATATCACTGCGAAACAGTTTAATTACCAACGATTTCGCTTATGTCGATGATGAGGGAAATAAAATGGTCGCTTCTTGGTTTGACATTGACAATATGTTTTTAATAGAAAAGAACAAAAAATATAAATTGTCATATAAAATAACTAAATCGCACATTAGGCCAAATAATTTCGAAAAATTAGACGTCAAATATGCAATCCAAGTTTTGAGTAGAACAGTTGCAGTGACGATCAATAATTTAATTGAAATGGGAAAGTTAAAAAAAAAGTGCATAGGAACTACAAAATTTGTCGAAATAATTAATGATACCTTTGATATTCTGAATTCTTATAAAGCATACATCGAAACAGATACTTTAGAAAAAGCCCGATTTCTCTTTTTTCAACTCAAAGTATACAACCGTGATTTTGGTACAGACCTAACTAATACAATGAACTTTATCAAAGGTTTTTTAATAAGTATGAAAGCAATAACTTGTCTTGCAGTTGATTTGAGGAGTAAGGGTCACGATAAATTAAGCACAAGAAGACTTAATTTAGAACCACTAACAAACTTATTCCAAAAAAGACAGCACGGGAGGATCTATAAACGTACAGCATATCAATTTCATGGATATTTTAATAATACTTTCAAGGTAAATATAGTTAAACTATCTAAAGATAACTCTGCAGAACATTTAAACCAGTTATTGACGAGCATGGAAGAAATTCAGAAAACGGAAAATTGTTCTACAGAATCACTTGGCAAATGTTTGCAGCTGGGCACAATTGATTATAAATTTAAACTTCCCGAAGAGAATATAATCTCTGCTGTTTCCTCATATTTACTTAAAAAGTGTTATGAGCAGCACATCGATTGTGATATTTTTACAAAATACATCAAAATACACGAACAAATTGGTAATGAGTTTATGAATCCACCAGAGGATTTTAAGCAGTGTGTAAAAGAAATAGACAGTATTTGTGAAGATCATTTTAATAATTGTGATTTTTATCGAATTGGCAGTGAGCTTTTATCAAAAATTACTGACACTACATTTGAATTGCCATGTCCGTGTTTTCCTTTAGAATTCTTGAAAAAATTGTTTGTCAGGTTGCGGATTTACAATGTAGTACATCATAACAATCAACTTCTTAGAGACACATCATTTAAAAGTAAATATATAAGTATACCTCATTTCCAAAGTGACGACATAAAACAAGAATATGATATTGATATAGTGGAACATTTTTAAAATATTAAACATTGTATATTCAAAATTCTTAAGATCAGATTGTAAGATTGTTGTGATGTTACAATATATGTATTGATTTATAATAATAAGCATTAAAAAAGATATAAAATATTAATTTTATTATTTTTTATCTATATGAAAAAATAACACCCAACAACCAACATTCATTTATTTTAATCACTAGCTTTATCGCCAGCGGCTTCGCCCGCGTAGTCAAAGAAAACCCCCCTTAATTCCTGTTCCTGTTGGATTTCCGGGATAAAACCTATTATATGTCCTTCCTCAGGTCTCGAGCTTTCTCTGTAGCAAATTTGGAGTAAATCCATTCATTATTTTTTGAGTTTAGCCAGGACATACATACAGACAAAAAGACAAAAATCCTAAAAACTATATTTTTGGCTTCGATATCCATTACAGATCACCCCCCAAGTATTCTTTAAAAAAATATTCAATGTAAAGTTTTGACTTTCCTATGATTTTATTATATGTATTTTTGTGTTATCTATACGATAACACAAAATCTTCTAGTTACTATTAGCATACATTTATTATAACTATACCTACTCATATTTAACTTTTCAGTGTTTGAGATATCACTGTTAATTTCATACCATTGTATTAAAAATTGAAACTTAAAAATGTAATAATATGAAAAAAGCTTAAAAGTAATTTTTATTTTGGCATCTGTAATGAATAATCACATAAATTCTTTGCATATTTTGTTTGAAATGTTATAACAATAAAACATCTCGTTTAGACATCACTGCACAGATACAAAATTGAGTGTTCAAATGAACACATCATTATTATATAAAACAAAGTAAAAATATAATATGTTAATATTTTGAACCGCATTACAAGGTTACCTTATTACTATAGTAACAGCTGCAATAGTTTCATGCTACGCGCCGTCAAATCTAAAGGCCTTTAAAAATTGGTTGTCTGTAAAGTCGGTTTACTGACGATAGTTGAACGTGACAACGTCCGATTGTGCTTCTTTGTTGCTCGTTCGGCGCTCTCGCTTGCACTTCAAGCCATGGAACGCCTCAGAGCGAGGTAACGCCGCATGAGTCATGTTTTTTCGTGCGTGCAGCCGTCTCTATCGAATTATAAGACGTTGTCACGTCAAAAAAGAAGGATAAAATAATATTGCTTCCTTGCACCATAATATTTTGAGTATTTTAAAGTACCTATATATATTGCTTTTGTAATTTTTATGTCCTGGTGCACAATAAAGTATTTTTGTTTGTTTTTTGTTTGTACCTAGTTAACGTGTTATCCATTCAAAGAATAATTCGCACCTATAAATAAATTTAATTTGAAATAGTACCAAATAAATTACCTACCAAAATCAAACCATTAAAAAACCAGATGGCGCAGGACGCTGAAACAAAAAGTTACTCACATCAAAGAAGTGCGGCCGCAGTCTGCCTATCGTGTACTTGGCCACGTCGGTAGTGAGCTGCTGGCAGGCACAGCCGAAGAGGAACACCCCCACCACTCGGTACGTCTCCCAGAACCAGGCGGGTATCTCGCAGCCGAAGATGATACGAGACCGGCCACCTTTGTAGTCGCGCAGCCTGATCCATTCGGTTAGGCACATCTGTGAACAAATGGATGGAATTAATAGCTATAATAATACCTACTACTAGTCAGTTATGCAGGTGCAAGTGTATAACATTATTTAGTGGGTATAAGTGTGCTTTTTCATTAATAATGTGCGAGGGTGTGTAGCGAGGAATGTGTTTGTAAATAACCAATAGTATGGCTTCAAACGCTAAACGCTTCAAACTAAATGAAGCGATATGATTGTTTTTTTACAAGCACATTCATCGCTACCACAGATCACAGAAACTTCTATGATCGCTACACATCCTTGCACATTATTGGTGGAAAAGCACCTTTAAGAGTAATCTTTGCTGATATCGCGATGCTGAATAGCTGCCTTCGAACGGAGGAGTCTTGACTGAGATTTTCTAATTTTGGCCACCATACAATGCTAGTTTTCATTTACTGATATTATTGTTTTCATATTATGACA
>CAJQZM010033736.1:0-25368 GCA_907164665.1 Colias nastes
TCTATTATAAAACCATAAAAACGGTAACGTAATTTTAAAAATTTAAGCATACAAACATTTTGTTTTATACTATAGGACAGAAATAGGACATTGATCTTAGAATTTAGTTTCTAGGTAAACGATACGGTTTGGAAACTTATGCTGCGGTCGGTTATTGGTTAAACTGAGTTTATTTGAGCGCTTGGTTGTACTTATAGCAGTTTATCGCCTTCGGAGAGCATGTTAACTTAAGTTTAGTCGTTTGAAGATACTGTTAACTAGCGCTTTGTGAAATTTGATAACTATTTAGCCAATACTCAAACAAAAAATATTGCGAAGTCCGATGTTGTGGTATATGTGGAGATGTAATTATTATACATGTGTTTCACTGATCGATTTTCATTAGCGACAAGAAGGTAATCAACCTACTATGTTAATATATAGGAGTAGACATATTACTATTATGCTATTATATCTCTAAATCTCTTTACACACTAGTACATTGTATGTGGCTTTAAACTAGACAAAATCCTGCTAAAGCATTAAAATAGAAAAATACATGTTGAATTCTAAAACGTAATAAGTTCTTCAAATCTTTTCGCGTATTGCACAGATAAATAGAAAACTAATTGAACTGGAAATTCTCCGTCCTAAATAGACATTTTAAAATCTCTCGCAGCTCTTTCAAAATAGTATTACAAGGAACATAATCACGTGGTACCTTATGCATTATGACGTCATAGTTCATGCGTTTGCTCTGACCAATGGTGTCGCATTTTATATATTTGAATTCCCTGACTTTTTAAGGACTTTTTAGAAATTAATTTCTCAATGAATCCATACTATATATTAATATTATAAATGCGAAAGTAACTCTGTCTGTCTGTCTGTTACTCAATCACGCCTAAACTACTGAACCAATTTGCATGAAATTTGGTATGGAGATATTTTGATACCCGAGAGAGGACATAGGCTACCTTTTATTGCGAAATATGTACAACGGGCGAAGCCGGGGCGGACCACTAGTTTAAAAATAAATCAAAAAATATTTACGGGAGCTTCATTAAGAAGTAATATATATATTTATTTAAAAGACTCAATGAATATTATTTATTTTATCGAGTTAAAACCACAAAGAACATCCACGACTTGTGTCAGAGATTTTAATGAATTGTTTACGGAATAACCATTTAAACTGGGTTATTTGTAACGTGTAATTATGAAATCCGAAATATATAATAATTTGAAAGTCAATAACTACGCTTTAGAATAGCATAATTAAAATAATTATTTAAATTACTAAAGGTACGCTAGGGAAATTGATTATTTTCATTATAAAAATGATTAAAATTTATCTAAACTTTATATACATGCTTTACAATAGGTACGCTTGATTACCGCGTATTATGTGTGTCATTGAGGTCATTGTTATCAATTAATCATACCTGACAATAGACGGAACATAGAAAGCGTTATTACATTTTGAGTTTTATGTATTATAGTTGGTACCATATAAAAAGTGTCTGATATAGACCTATTTGTGTACTATAATTAGTACATATTATCTTTGCCAAATTTTATTCAGACTTCTCCATGAAAGAGAAAACATACACGGTCAAACACTTTCCTACGTATTTCCTGTCATCTTCACGAGCTTAATTACGTACATATTTACAATACTAGTAGGATAGTAGGAACAAAGCCTTCTCAGGAGGACAAAAGAACACTCTCCTATTTGTCCTCCTATTATTATAAGTGAAGATGCAGACTCAGTTAATTTAGTTTCAGAAATGTTATCAAAGTAGCTTAATTTTTGATGTTATTCGTAGACTATTTATCTTGCCAGGAAGAGTCTTGAGAGCTTGATAAGAAATAACGCAATGCGATCATTTTCTCTGTCTAATCATTTAGCTATAGCTATAGCTTTTGAATAGTGTAACTAAAATTACTATTTAAATTACTAAAGGTACAGTAGGGAAATTGATTCCCTTCAGTATAAAAATTATAAAAATTTATCTAAGGGCCGATTTTTCAATCCATGGTTAAAACTTATCCGCCCAATAAAGTATTACACGATAATATTAAAATGTCACCCGTAAGGTGTCAAATACGGTCAAAGAATACATTTTTGAAATGGTAGTTTAGTACGTTATTCGACGAATATAACCAAGGATTGAAAAATCAGCCCTAAACTTAATATACATACATATACATGCTTTACAATACGCTTGATTACCGCGTATGTTGTGTGTCATTGAGGTCATTGTTATCAATTAATCATTCCCGACAAAAGTTATTAAATTTTGAGTTGTATGAATAACATTACAAAGCTGCAACTCCATAACTTTAAAAATAAAGATCATATTGTACGGAGTATCACATAAAAAGAGTCTGATATAGACCTATTTGTGTAATATAATTAGTACATATCTTTGTCAAACTTTGTTCAGACTTTTCCATGAAAGAGAAACCATACACGGTCAACTCTCACTTTCCTATGTATTTCCTGTAATTTTCACGAGCTTCATTACGTACATATTTACAATACTAGCAGGATAGTAGGAACAAAGCCTTCTCAGGAGGACAAAAGAACACTTATTTGTCCTCCTATTATTATAAGTGAAGATGCAGACTCAGTTAATATAGTTTCAGAAATGGTATCAAAGTAACTTAATTTTTGATGTTACGTTTGTAGGCTATTTATCTTCCCAGGAAAAGTCTTAGAAGCCAACAAAATATAAGAAATAACGCAACGCGATCATTTTCTCTCTCTTATCATTTAGCTATAGTAATTTACTTCTTCGATTCTTCTTTTACCAGAATTCGATTTCTATTATAGAACAACATAAAAGGTATTGAACCAGAATTCGTTTTCTATGTACTATATAGTGTCCACTACAATCATAAGGGCACTAAAACCTAACGTACCGATTTTATGTGTTCATTTCACGAATTCACGGACTTAGGTTTTAACGGTGCGTGAAACAATTTATTACACGCGGAATTTTTTACAGTTCCTCCTGTTGTAAATTGTATGAAACGCAAGCTAAAATGTATAATTTATCACTGACTTAAATAAATTGCTTGAGACGTACTGAATATTCTTCAGCGATGAAATGTTCGTATTTTATGCAGCCATTTACAATAAATGTATGACAGTCGGGAAAAATAATTAGCAGTGACTCGTTTGTACAAAGCGTATTGTAGAATTTTAAACTGAATTCTCGTAGATATCGTTTTAAATCTACAGTTTTGATACCACTGTCTAACGAAAATGTACATTACAATAGGGGTAAGGTACCTAATAATTAAGCTTTTATCGATCAATTGCTTCCGCGCGATCGCATTTTTTGTAAAATGTACACTTTTTACAATAAAATAAGAAGTGAATTTAACCGTTTACCTATAAAACCGATATTTATAATTAATTTTAAAAGAACTGCTTCAAAATAATACATAAGTATACATAAGTGTAAGTATGTCTTTTCTTATCCGAATCAATCGATTGTTGTCGCAAGCACGCTTTCTTGGTTGTTCTTTTTTTGTTTTATTCTGGCGGCTTCGGCCCGTTTTACGTAAATAAAATAATCCCAACTAGATCACAAAAAACCGTCTTACATAATTGAATACAAACACGAATTACAATATTAAAACACGATACCACATTCACATCTGCTAAATAATTCAGCCCGTAACCTCTGCACTTTAATAATTCCTCTTCTGCCATACCTTTTGTTGGATTCTACAATTCCCCGTGTCAGTATTAAGCCTCCATCCTTAATTATATGTGTATGAATATTAATTTATAAACACTCATTTGGATCTTGAACTTACAAAGCTTTGTTTATTTCTTTGGTAGGTACAAGAAACGTTTATTTATTTATGTTATGTTTACTAGCACTTAGTTCGAGTTGTTACGCAATTTATTTAATCCAATTAAGTTTTATTTTCATGACATAAAACTTAAGGCCTACTTTATATCTCAAACTAATCACAATGAAAATAACTACAGCTATACAGTGTTTCAGTCATAAATATAATGTTATGTTCCACATAGGTACCTGCCATTAGAAAGATTTTTTATACATTGTTCTCAACCTATAAAAAAAAACTAAACTTTCATGAAATGAAGAATAAGCCTAACATTGAAATAATAATAATTTGTCGAACGAAAAAAGAATATGTGGATTAGTATAATTATAGGAAATATTATAGTATTAAATTTAAGTAAACGTAACCTTTTTAAATTTATTGAAACATAAAGGTTTATACTAAGCATTTAAAAGCTGTATCTGCGAATGGCATATAAATTGTGTGACCTGTTTAAGTGGAAATTTTAGACTCTACATAATAAAGTGGTCTTATTGTTTACACTCTCGATTTATAGATATTTAATACAGATTATATAATATTTTATTAATTATAGCATTATCTACACAGAAATTGGTACCTAGTTGGAAAAACCTCTCTCATCTTAACATGTAAAGATACAAACTTACGCAATAATATAACAGCTAATTGAATTATTATGAGTAATCTTCAGAGTACATCCACATATAATAATAACGTAATTATTTCGAAGGAGCGTTTATTTATATTTATGTATTTTTCTTGGCACACTTTGTTGTGTAAATGGATTTATGTAATTTAGTCTAAGTCTCTATGTCTATAATATTACGTTTTGTGCAATAATTCGTTTACCCAGTGTAATAACACTAAAAATTATACTGGTTGATATTAGGAGTCACAATTAATGCTTTTATAGAAAAAAAGTGCAATTTTGTAACAATTTATTAATTTTAATAAGAAATATCAATTACACAAACTTCAGGGTACAATATGTTATTGAATATTGAATTTATGAAGAAAAGGGACTGATTTGGGTAAAGGATACAATATAATTAAATAATTAATCTAAACAAATTTGTAATCTAATCACGTGAAAGTAAAAGATATACAATATAACATACAAAACAATGGCAATTATGTACTAAGCTAAAATACTTAAATGCTAAAATAATTAAATAATGTAAATACATGGGCAACATTTTCAGAGAAAAATTATTTAGATAAAAAGGCATCAGAGAAAAAGTAAATTAAATCAAGACAAAACAAGTTGAGTCGGTCAACAAGACGAAGATTGATTAAAATATCTTTTATATATTTTATACTTATACCATAGAATAAAGATGTCTTAATTACAGTATTTGTAGGTGGAGACTGTAGGTACCTAAAATGTGAGGTGCATCTGGAAAGAAAAAACTGCAAATTTTCATTGATTTTTTAAATTTTTAATGAAATTATTATTAGCAATGTCTACCTCAGATAAGAGATATTATGGATCACTTAGATCATAGTAGATAAATAATGTCTACGCTAAATTGAGAATTAGGATATCACCAAATTAAAATGAGTCCACGACATGAAGTAAAGACAGCCTTTAACCATTTCCTTTAGCTAGCGTTCCTCTTTTCGCAAAGAATTAAATCAGTAGTCATTTGCTATAGCCGCGCTAAATGAAGTTCCTTCTGAAAATTTATTACAGGTTACATTCGACATGAATTTTGAACCTGTATGCATCGATACAGAAGCTATTCCCGTAATTTGAAACTTTAAAACAAGCTGTCTAAGGAATTATTTAGCTCATTATAATATCTAATTATATTGGAACACGTGCCAGTATATAATATTATATTAGTACTTATTGTTATGATAATCTATTAATATGGCTTCAAAATAAATGTAGAAAGTTTAATGATGGTAGGTATGCTCATAAGTAGAAACATATTTACTAATGCTCTAATTTAAAAATAGGGTAATAATAAAATCAATATGGAATTATTAATATAAAGATACGATATCGTAGGTTTGATTTAGTTATTGAAACTATTTTTATGCATGCTTTTAAGAGTTCTAATTTACATTATTATCATTCCAAAAATAAAACCTATATCTATTCAGACGAAATATCCCCCATAACCTAAACAAAAGTTTATTTTTAATGTTATAAATGAGTCAAACATTTTCCGTAAACGAATAATGCTTTAGTCTGTAGCAATTTTGAATGGAACATTGTTTTTCGCGATGAGACAATCAATCATCACAAAAACGGAATGAAAACCTTTGAGTTCCGAATTGACGTTCCGATGATTTTACGTAGGTATTTCACCCCGGCCTCGTTTGGGTAGATAGATATATTTTTTTGTATTTTAGTCAGTTTTTCAAACTCTTGTCCTAATACAAGCAAACAAAAAACACATTGAAATCGGTTCTGCCGTTTTATCTACACTTTTGCCACTTTATTTACTAGTAGTTTATTTGTTATTTTTAAATAAATCATAATGCTATTTGAAAAATCTCTAATCTGTTTTTTTTTTGACGTGACAACGTCTTATAATTCGATAGCCGGCTGCACGCACGAAAAAACATGACTCATGCGGCGTTACCTCGCTCTGAGGCGTTCCATGTAGGCTTGAAGTGCAAGCGAGAGCGCGGAACGAGCGACAAAGAAGCACAATAGGCCGTTGTCACGTTCAACTATCGTCAGTAAACCGACTTTACAGACAACCAATTTTTTTTTTTTTGTTTTACAACTTACGAATTTACATCTTCGATAATCAAAGAACATGTTTATCCGAATGGTTAATTATCGCTTAGTATCCAAAATAATTTTCGTCTATGTAATGTTATCGTAAATTTTCCAAACCCTACATTTCCCACATTTGAGAAGTGTTTACTATTGTTTCAGCTTTATTCTCTTCATTATTGAAAGCATAAATGAAAATTCTAATTTAGAACTGATCTATGCTTCAGCATACATTGAGAACTAATAAATCGAACTTTGTTTAGATGGTATAATATTAATTACAAAGTTTTTACGCCTTTGGTATACAGTGATGAGAAAACTATTAACCACATTAAATAACGTGAAACGTGAAAAAGAAATCTATACTAATATTAAAAAGCTGAAAGAGTTTGTTTGTTTGTTTATTTGAACGCGCTACTGGAACTACTGGTCCGATTTGAAAAATTCTTTCGGTGTTAGATAGCCCATTTATCGAGGAAGGCGAGGAATTATCATTACGCTAAGACCAACAGGAGCGGAGCCATGCGGGTGAAATCGCGAAGCGCAGCTAGTGTTAAATAAGAAGATACTGCTATATACATATAAACAAAAGAGCATATAGGTACTAGAACTAACAAAATAAGTACCTAACTAACAACAAACCTCGAAAGAGGAAGGCTATACATTACATCATTACGCTAAGACCAACAGGACGCAGCTAGTAATACACATAATTGAAATATTATGTCAATGTCAAAGCTTAAATTAGGCGGGTTTACATAGAAAGAGCAGCCTCGGCCAAGAAAAACGCGAGTAAAAAATGAAATAAGGAAAATGGTATCATTTTCCTCGCCAGCCACGTCCACACTGACCGAGCTCGATCGCGCAGCAATTGCTTCGCTCTGCGCGGGCTCGCCTATTGCATGTTACGTGTGCTTGCATGCTTTTAATATAATCATACCCAAATCTTCCGATATAGAAATCGAAGATTTCATATTATAACAATATCTTACACTAGCTTACCCCGCGCGGCTTCGCCCGCTTCGTATAAAACTTAACAAATTGTTTCAAGAACCACTATCTATTAAAAAAAAACATCAAAATCTGTTGCGTGAATTTAAAGATCTAAACATACATACACACAGACGGTGAAAAACTACTTTGTTTTATACATAGTAATATATCATAAAGCACCAAATTTGACTCACACGTCAAAATTCAAATCCAACATGCAGACATGTATGAAGGCACAATGAAGGTAATATGCTCTGTGAATATGCTAATGTAATTTGACAACTGCGCTCCGTATCACGTTTTACGGGGCGCCCTGCTGCGGTCATGCGAGCTTATTGGGCGTAACATTTGCTCACGTAAATTCGGTATATTGTTGCTAAGAAATGTGTGTATGTTAAAGAAGATACTGCTATATAGACATAAACAGAAGATCATATGAAGGGCCAGAGGGAAGAAAAGGCTAAGTCACATTCACAAAACTTTACAGTACAGACCATTCAAGTTGTGAAAGCATTTAATGGGCGACTTGAAAAATCTACTCATACATTAGCAATTGATTTTAAAAGTAAATTTAGTATATCACATGTATGTGTAATTGTTTTCCGTGCAAAAATTAATCTATAATCATAAAAAACTAAAATTTCATAGTTACATCCAAGTCGTCTGGGAAACAAGTAGCTAAGTCCAGGACTTAGCCTGTTTTTCCCATTTTTGAGAACTATGAAGGAGTTAAATAAAAAATAATTATCAGCTTGTGAAGCATTTTCTTATAATACTTCGTCTTCATTCATTTTGTTTATTAAAAAGCAATTAAATAACGATTTCAAGCAGTAGAAATCAACACAGACCGCGAAAAAGAAATGTCGATTGTCGCTTGTCAACTTCATTCTGACACTTGGTTGCGTTTTTGTTGGGAAGTAGTGGTCAAGTCCATAGACTTAGCCGGTTTTTCCCTAGTTATATAGAAATTCAGCAAAAAAAACTTTTGACTCAACGAGTTTTACCCCTGTGTAAGAGTGGTACTAGAACTAACAAAATAAGTATGTAACTAACAACATACCTCGAAAGATCTATATAATAAATATACCTAATATTTGAGTGTTTAAGTTTATAACTGGCATTAAAGATTTTGAATTTAAGGATTCATTCATTAGCTATATTATATCAACCGATGATTCGAATAGGTAATTAATGGGATACAATATGCCAAACAGTCCGATATAAGATAACATTCGAAGCGAACAAATTATTATTAAACATAGTATATTAGTACCAGTATAGTATTATTTTTTCTGTGACGTCGATATTTAGGTACATACCGACTTTATATATTGTTAGGGAGAAACTTATAAATATACACCAAGCGGGTACATAAGTATGATATGAATCAAGGAGTTTTTACAAGTACTTTGCGTACAAGTGCAGAAGTTTTTCTAAATATACGATGAAATATAAGCTTTCTTTACGAAAGAAAAAAAATATGCTATTTAATTTTTTAGAAGAAAGTAGAAACCAAAGCGATGAAGAGCAAGCGAACTTTTTCGAAGTTTGTTGTTGACTTTGCTTCAAGCACAGGATAAATCCATACAAACATGTAAATATTGAAAAAACTTACTACGTGAAAAATTATGGAGGTATTCATAACCCAAAACGGGTAAAAAGTTCTCATTTGACGAGGGAGAAAATGGCCAATTACATAATGTAATAATATGTAAAAAAAATGCCAAAGCTTACAAAAGTTGAAAATATAATATTACATTTGAAATGAACATTCAGCTAATTCATTTTATTTCTTGGAAGCTTTATGTTTTTATTTATTGACCATTTTCGTCGAATTTAAATTTTCTTGCCTCAATTATGTCATGTCACTGAAATCAAATTATTCGTTGTAATTTTAAATTTTACATTGCAAGCTAAAATGTTTACAAAGCATTTATTTACTATGTAGAGTGCATGTTTGTCTCTGTTACCTGATTTTATAAAATATGTCATCATTACTTTTTAATTATGCTTGTGAGATATACTTTGGTAATAAGTACAATATTCATCATACTTCATAAATCAGTTAAATTCTATTTAAATTTTCATACTCTTCTAAATAAATTCTTTAGTGTTTTTTAGTGTTTTCTTTTCATTTTAGGTTACTATTGGCAATTATAATAGGTAGTATGTTAAATCAAATGTGAATACTTACCTTTTCATCATGATATTAATTTATTATTTCTGAAATGTAAATTTTGGATCATACCCTGTTGGGTTTGTTTTATTTACCTCTCTAAATAATGAACTCTTATTTATAACATAAAAGCGACATAACATAAAAATTCCATTGTGTTGCCATAATAAAAGTCAGTGATATGAAAACAGAATAACATAAAGTAATGAAATTGTTCTCGAATGTGGCGGAAACGATGTTCAATGTTTCGCGTAATTTCAGTTTTTCCCTCGTAAATTTACTACATTTTTTATAAGTTCTACAAACTTTTTAGAAGTAGGATTTGTGAAACGACGCTGTAATATATTATAATCTTTTGAAATTGTAAGCAAACTCGAATGGAGGTAAATTTACGGTGTCAATCATTTAAAGAAAGCTCTATAAAAAAAGCTTGTTAATTGTATCTAAAGTAAAGTGTAGGATATAACTAATTATAATTATAAATTATAAATATCTCTCATAAGTGAATACGAATGTAAAAAAATCATATTTAATTAAAAAAAACAGGGAAAGGATACTATTAGAAAATTATTTGTTTACCGTAAAACAAAATTAATAATTAATCCGCTTTTTCAATTAAGCCAATATTACCTAATGTAACATCAATCTTCAATCAATCTTGCCACATAATTTGATTCTGTTCGCTCGTCATATATGAAATTTAATTAAAATCCTTACGTTATTGTGGTTTCTAATCTTCTTAGTGATATGTTAAGATATAGTAAACTTCGTAATATTTAACTTGATAAATTATAAAATTATGCGTGATAAATTAGCTCTCATGAAATTTTGTTATTAAGCTCTTAAAACTCTTCGATGAAAGTAAACAAATTTAAAAATAGTATCCCTTGTTTCGCTGTTTATATAAAATAATAATTTATGGAGGTTTTCTATTAAAATCAACACCATTTTAACTTGTACATTGATTTTGTTAGTGTGGCGTATTACATAGATGAAAAATAAGGATAAATAGATGAAAATAATCTTCAAAGCGTGTTCTATATCTTGTAAAAGTTCGAACTCATTCGATGCAGAACTTTAAAGTTTTAAAAGCTTATAAAATAACTTTACAATTTTACAGACTATAATTAAGTATAGGTACTGATATTTTTATTAAAGTATTTCTCTTTAATAAGATGAAAAGCTCACTAATGAAAATTAGTGAGCTTTTCCTAACATAACAGAGTGGCATTGTATCTAGTACAGCTGTCTCTACCGTGTCAATTTCTAAGTGATTCCGTACCTTTAAGACCGTGTACGCGGTCCGTGCGCTGTTTGGCTCAAATATGTGATTTTTCAAACCAGATTGTCCATCAACCACTTATCTTACAAACATATGAATTACTAATAATTTTAGGAAATGTTATTGTCTATGTTGTTAGTTAAGAGTTTTTTTCAATTAATACAGTATTTGTGAATACCATCAAGATAACTGAGCCGATGATTACTTGATTTCACTTTTAGTTTCAATTTCGAAGCTAAAAATATTCTGAAATTGCTGACAGATCTAACAAACAATTTTTTTTAACTAACTGCAAAAATTATTATTAAAGTCCTTAGTTAAAAGATTTTTTTATTTTGGACTCCTAACTTACGAAATTAAAATCCGAACACTGTGAATTTTTTAGAAATTATAGTCGACAAAATGATTATTTCCACCAAGATATTTGACTTAATTGAATATAATTTATACATATTGCAATAAAAGAATGTCTTCTTTATAAGATAAAATATTAAAAATCAACTAAGGTATCTCTATTATTTTTCTACAATTTTTTTTAAAAGTACTAAAACACTGCGCGCGACCCGATTCAAATCAGTCGGCAGCGAGCCTTTCCAGAGAGAGGACACGTTGCTACGGTCTACTTGACCCCTGTTGACCTTTGCTGTTCATAGTAAAAGGATAGCGCAAGCTTCGATAGATCGAGTAGTTTTTGACTTGCGTTAAATTGAATAAGAGCTCTTAACCACAAACACAGTTGAATGTTGAATCCTACATAGGATTGCTTGTGTCAGTCAACGTTAGGTTAGCTTTATATCATGGAAGTACTGGAAGTACGCAGAATATGTTGTTTACTTCCAATCTCTCGCTTAAAACTGTGTTTTAGAAACTTTTTGTACGTCAAGTCTTTTTGCTTTTTACCAAACCTAACCAAAACTTCTGTATGTGTGTCTTGTTTATTCTGATGTACCTATGTACAATAAAGAATAAATAAATTAGATTGTATAGCTTTTACTTATTAAATAATATAAACTATTTATGTTTAACTACTTAAACTTTTTAATTCGATTGGTTGGTTGGTTGGACGAGATTACTTGTTAGTAATAAGGCCGCCTTCTGTGCAGTCTGGTTTTGGTTTTTAATTGTACATAATATTATTATATTATGCAGCACAATAAAGTGTTTAATATAAATAGGATAACCTCTGGGGCAATAACTAGTCTTACAAGAAATGTATAACGCAAAAGCCTTCACGCATTATCGTGTGATGAAATATGAATAGAGTGGCGTAAGATAACATCACCGTGAAATAACCAATCTAGGGCTTTCTAGTTTCAGTCTTGTAGCATTATGGAGTCTCTTTCGTTCATTTTCTTTATAAAAATGTATTAGCTATGACTATGTTGTTATCAGTGTTTTGTAAATGTATTGCGTTATTTATATACTTTCTCAGACGTCTTTGGAGTTTATCAGGAAATTTATAAATGTCCAGTAAGTCATTATGGATAGTTAATTTTAAGTCTGTTTATTAATTTCCACACCTGCAATGTGATGAAGTTGTAATGTAACATTGGTAAGTCTTAGAGGAATTTTTACATGATAAAAAAGAAGACAATAGAACGAGCAGAGATGGTAACGGTAGGTACCTATCTAATAGATTATTCAAAAATTAAACATTAAATTTTATATTACAATATATATTTTCGTTATAGGGTGCGGATCTGATATATTTAGTCTAAAATAGATAGATAAGTAGTAAGTACCTACCTAAAAGAAAATCAACAATGCCACGCTGAACTAAGTCGTAAGACAATGTTTTATTATTCTCTATCAGAATCAAAGCGCCTCGTCTATATCCACATGTTATGCAGTGATTAAATTACTAAGGAAGCGATGCAAATCCGTATCAAGACTTGCAATAGTGTTAACGTGGGCAAGTTCACGCGTGCGGAAATCTACTATTTCACTAGAGGTATAATCCTAGCAGTTTTAGAACAAAGGGCTTCAAATTAATTCATAGTTACTATCACTACATAGTATAAAACAAAGTCGCTTTCTCTGTCCCTATGTCCTGTATGCTTAAATCTTTAAAACTACGCAACGGATTTTGATGTAGTTTTTTTTATAGATATAGAGTAATTCAAGAGGAAGTTTTAGTAAACAATTTATGAGGTTTTAGACAAAGCGGGCGAAGCCGCGGGCGAAGCCGCGGGCGGTAAGCTAGATATTACACTGTCTCGAATATTCACACATTACAAACTTAGTACATACTATATTGTTAAACGCGGTTTCTTTGTCACCGAGTTTTAAAGTTTTGTAAGTAAAATATGTTGCAAACTACGTTGAAGGTGCTTTTAGTTTGTAAGTGAAAATATATTTGTATAGTTTGGCATTTTCGCTATAAACAACGTTTGAAAGTGTTTAAAATTTCTACGAGACTGCAGTTATAAATCGTGATTTTGAAGGTTTCGCTTCCTACAGTGGTAATGGCTGTTCTTTATACAGTGAAAATTTGGTACATTAATTAATAAGAACTATTAAAATGACTGCATTTAACAGTCTGGATCGGGAAGTTACGTCATAATATGTGGATTGAAAAGCGCTCCTACATCTAGCTGGATGAATACGCTATAAAGCTAATCGTTTAAGCTTAGTAGCTGTACCTTTGTATCTGGGTTAACATTTAATATCAAATCATTAAAAGTGTTTAAACTATTCACTAAAACAACGTATATAAATATGTACAAACGAATATGGAAACAGAAAAGACAAAATGTTTTTTGTAAACGAGTGAGAAAATCTCTTGAATTGAGTCGGCATAAACCGGTGAGGCTATAAATCATATACCTATGTCACAGTATTACAATATTAGTGCCTATGTCCTATATAAGTAGAATACGCAGGGATTGTTAGTGTATTTTGTTGCTTAATCATTCTTTCCCTTGTGGATTAGGTACTAGAATTTCCCGTCACATAAGCAACACGGGACGTAGCGTTGCTATTTGTATCTTCACATTATAAAATTACTAGCGGTCCGCCCCGGCTTCGCCCGTGGTAGGTACATATTTACGTTTTCCGGGATAAAATATAATATAAACGGATTCGGAAGAATCCCTTTAAGTAATGGTAAAAGAAATTTTGAAATCGGTCCAGTAGTTTTTGAGCCTATTCAATACAAACATACAAAAATACAAAGGTTTCCTCTTTATAATATTACTAGTATGGATGATTAGAACGCCATCCATAATATAACAATATGTGTGTAAATGAGTCGAACATTACAGGAAAATAATATTTTGATACATCATTGTAAATCTGATTTGAAACATACTGAAACTGAAAAGAGTGATATATTTTTGGAATATTTTTAATTTGAATACTAAGTTAATATCATTCATTCATTTCAATTCATTCGTACCTTAGGAAGGTATAATAATATTGAGTTAGTAGAATAAGATGAATTTAGTAACTTTTTGTATAAATTGTTTTCAATTATTCGAACATAGCTCCCTATTGACTTACAAAACAGTTTAACAAATATATACAGTCCAATAAATAGGAGTTCGGAAATCCCTTTATTTAGATAAATCGCTTGTCAATAACTTCTCAAGGTCCATCATGCGGCTTAAATAATCCCTGTTTATTCTCAATCCTCCATTTGTTTGTATTTCAAAGATATGATTGATGTGGAATATCCAAGAATATTATAAAATTAGAAAGAAAAAAGAAACTTCATTGCGAAGAAAGAAAGTTAATAACGAAGTAATTTGCGGATTTGTAAGAAATTAAACAATTGTTTTTACTTTTTCAACATCGATTCATAACCTAGATACATCCATTCTGCAATGCGTATTAAATTTTATAAATTTAAGCGATAGGTACATCATACAAATACATACAAATCAATAAGAGAACACATTTGCAAATTATACCTACTTATTTCTTCAATTATTAGCATTATGTTGAAAAATAGGAGAAAAGGACCCTTCCGGACTATTCCTTATGTCAACTTTATGGTCGACGAAATGTCCTAACGAAATTTCTTATCTACATAATGTTATTAAAAAAAAAATTGTTGTCTGTAAAGTCGGTTTAATAATAATAATATAATAATAATAATATAGCCTTTATTCAGATCACTTAGTACAGTGTTTTTTTATACTTATGTAAAGAACTAACATTAAAATCTTAAACTTAATAGATATGAAAAAATTTAGACTAATATTTGTTGTTTGGTTATCTTTCCTAGATCTGTTTGCCAATCGGCAAAGGCCTCCTCCAACCTCTTCCATTCCTTTCTTTCTTGAGCCACTCTGTTCCATGTGGCTCCTGCCACTTGTCTAACGTCATCGTCCCACCTTTTCTGTGGTCGGCCTCTTTTCCTTTTACCTTCCCTAGGGTACCACCATGTCACCCTTTTGCTCCATTTGTCGTGTCCTCTTACCAGGTGACCAGCCCATCGCCATTTGAGTCTTTTGATTTTGCTTATTACATCGGTAATTTTTGTTTTGTTTCTAATGACGATTTTTTTTATTCTGTCGGACTTTTTAATGTTGAGCATGCTCCTTTCCATTGCATTCTGGCAAGTTGCCAATTTGTTTGAGGTGGCCTTATTTAAGGACCATGACTGACACCCGTACGTAAGGACAGGTAGTATGCAGGTGTTAAAAAGATTGCTTTTTAGGTTTATATGGAGCTCTTTATCTTTCATAGCCTCTCTTAAACTCCAGTATGTCTTCCAGCCATTTGTAATTCTTCTGTCCACTTCCTTCTGCATAGGATCTTTTAGAGTTATGAGCTGCCCTAGATATACGTACTCGTCTGTATAGCTGATTTGAGTGCTTCCTAGATCTATAGTATGTTTGTACCCGTTTGTCATCACCCTAGTTTTTTCCGGATTCATTGCCAAGCCTACTCTCTCACTTTCTTTCGCAAGTTCCTTTATCATTCTGGTTAGGTCTTCTGCTGTTTTTGCCAGTAAAACTATGTCATCAGCAAATCTTAAGTGCGATAGCAGTTGACCGTCTATATTAATTCCGAGATGTTCCCAATTGAGTCTTCGGAAGATTGATTCTAGCACTGCGGAGAATAATTTCGGAGATAGAGGGTCTCCCTGCCTTACGCCTTTTTCTACTCTGAAAGGAGTACTTTTCTTTTCTAGTTGGATTCTTGCTCTGCTGCATCTATATATGTTTCTTATTAATCGAATGTACTTGTGCTCAATTCCTTGTTCTAGTAACGCCTCCCATATTTTGTCATGTTGTAGAGAATCGAATGCTTTACTATAATCAATAAACGCAATGTAGTATATGAGTTGGTATTCATTGTATTTCTCCAGAATTTGGCGCACTGCATGAATGTGGTCGATTACTGAGTAGTCTTTGCGGAATCCTGCTTGCTCTATAGGTTGGTTTTCGTCTAGGGTCCTTTCGATCCGTTTTAGGATAATTTTAGCAAAAATCTTATATACATTCGACATAAGACTTATAGGGCGATAATTTCCTATATCATATTTATCACCTTTCTTATACAGTAGGATGATGTCCTTGGTCCATTGCTGGGGGATGGTTTCAGTATTCAAGATATCATTGGACATATTTGTGAGGACAGGTAGCAGGATCTCTTTGCTATATCTTAAAATTTCATTGCTTATGCCGTCGGGCCCGGGTGCTTTTTCACTCTTTTGAGTATCGATAGCCTTACTGACTTCTGCTTGGAGAATACTGGGGGTGTTCGAGGTCTCCACTAGATTGATTTCGGCTTGCGTAGTGTTGTTTTGGTAAAGTTTTTTATAGTATGACGTAGCTGTTTTTAGTATGTCAATTCTGTGATGATCAAATTTTCCTCGGTCGTCTTTCATTTTTACAATCCAGTTCTTCGTACCGGTCAATTCTTTGAGTGCTTTTTTAGTTCCACCGGTTTTCAATATGTAATTTTCTATCGTTTGCATCCTTCGTTGTTTTCTATCCTTTCTAATACTTTCATTGATATCTTTGCTGATTTTGGCTATTTTCCGTCTTCTATTTTGAGTACTTCTTTCGTTAATAAGGTGATTTCTTTCTTCTAGGAGTTTTATAGTGGCTGTTGATAGTATTCCTTTTGAATCAATTTTAGTATCTGCTGTGAGTTTAGTTTGGGTTTTGATAATATTCTCTATATAATTGTATTTATCTTGGGTTTTTAGTTCCTTAGTGTTCTCTTTGAAGTCTTTTAGTTCAGCTCTTAGGGCTGTTGTTATTTGCTCTAATTGCTGTTCGTTAAGTTTTGCGTTTCCTGAGTCTCGTCTCGGTTTAATCTTCTTTGGTTGATTTATTTTGAGCTCAGTTCTAAGTAGCCTATGGTTGGTATTGAAATTAAATCTTTTAATGACAGTAAAGTTTGTGAAGTAGCTGTTTCTGTTGGTCATAATGAAATCAATTTCATTTTTTGTTTTACCATCCGGCGAGATCCAGGTCCACATGCTCTTTCGGTTCTTCTTGAACATAGTATTTAAGATTGTTAACTTGTTTTCTAGCGCGAAGTTTGTAATTTTTTCCCCATTTCTGCTTCTGGTCTTGTTACTATATGAAAATTGTCCTAGTATTACGTTTTCTCCTGGGCGTCTTGCTCCAATTTGGCCATTGAAGTCACCCATGACTATAAGGTTTTTATGGGTATGCTCTTGAATGGCTTCATTTAAATTATGGTAAAAGTTATTTATCGTTTCTAAATTTGATTGCTCTGTAGGTGAATATATTTGTACAATAGACCACGGTTTTTTATATCCTGGTAGTTTCAAGTTCATAATCGCTATTCGTTCTGAGATTCCGATGAATTCTTCCACGTATTGTTTTAAGTGTTGTTTAATAATAAATCCTACCCCATATTGGCCTTGCGTCTCCCCTATTTGATATAGTAAATAGTCTGGATGACAAGTAATACTTTCGCCCATTCTTCTCACTTCGCTCAAGCCAATTATGTCCCATTTGATAGATTTTAGCGCATATGACAGTTCCGTAAGGTTTTCTTCTTTTCCCAAGGTGAGGACATTGAGGGATCCTATGTAAACTACTGGTTTTCGGTGATTGTTGTCTTTAGGGGTTGGAGGGTTGTGGTCGCTTTCCCCCTCGAGGACCAGTCGGCTTGGGGGAGTTCGTTGGTTTTTTGTTTCTTTATTGGCAGTTTCTTTGGTTGGTTTTGGTTTCCGTTTGCCGTTCTTTAGTTGCTATTGGTTTTTATTGGTATTAGGCATGTTCGAAAGGGAGCTGGATCTATATCGCATTAAATCAAAAGCATTTGTCCTGTTTGTCTTCGTTGTGTTTAGGGTTTGTTGCTTTTTTGGTTGATTATTATCTGAAGAGGGTGAAGCGGATATTTCCCTTTTCCTTTTCTCTTGGCTGTAGTTGTTCTCTTTTACAATTAATTTATCATATTTCAGATATGCTATGTTGCCCTTTTGTCTCTCTTCAGTTAACTTGGCTTGCAGCTCTTTTCTTTTTTGTAACACATCCTTCGAGTAATCCTCCGCAATGTATATAGTTTTTAGGTTTTTTTTACTTCTGATAATTTCTGTCTTTTTCCAGTTGTTTATAAATGAACACAGTACCGGTCTCGGTTTGCTGTTCTCTCTCTTTCTATTTCCTAAGCGATAAATTTTGTTGATATCGTATTCTTCTATTTTAATATTCAAATCTTGATTGAAGGTTTCTTTGAGCTTTTGTAGTAGTTCATAAGAGGATTTTTCGTTTTCTTCTAAGCCGAATACTATAATATTATTGTTTTTCTCAGCCCTCTTAAGATAATCTAATTCTTTTTCCAGTTTTTCTATTTTAGTTTTCAGGTTCTTATTTTCTTCTATAATAGGGATTAGTTTATCATCCATCTTTTCCATAATGCTATTTGTTATAGAATCTTTCAATTCAGCATTTTGACTTTGCATCTCTAATTTCATTTTTTCGAATAATATTTGAAATTGACCTTCCATCATATATTTTTTTGCTACGTGTAACGAGACGCAATAGTAGAAGATAGTAGAAGATAATTTTTCACAATTGGCAACACTGTTTAATATGTCAGATCTATTGACTTAACGTCACGTCAATGACGTTTACTACAAGTGTCACTGAGTGAACGATTAGTTGTTTTCGTATTTTCTAACCTCTAATCCAATACTTGATATTGTGGTTGTAGATTCACGGTGATTTCCAGTAATCGCACTTCACTGTATGTTTTTAATCGCTTCCAAGAGGTCCCAGTACTGTATCGACGAATACTAGCAGCCAGAAATTACGTATACTATTTTATTTCGCTTAATTTCACTCGGAGTTTATCACTGCGGTGTTGACAGTTCTGATGCCGGAAACGGAAAGTCGGTTTACTGACGATAATTGAACGTGACAACGTCCGATTGTGCTTCTTTGTCGCTCGTTCCGCGCTCTCGCTCGCACTTCAAGCCTTACATGGAACGCCTCAGATGAGTCAGAGCGAGGTAACGCCGCATGAGTCATGTTTTTTCGTGCGTGCAGCCGGCTTTATCGAATTATAAGACGTTGTCACGTCAAAAAATATCATTTTGTGTTTTCTTTGATTGACCTAAATTTATTATTATTCATCCCAACTACTAGTAAATTTTTATAGTCATAGCTGCACACCTATGACTGTAAAAATTTACTCATACACTACCACAATATTATGTAGTTCAGATAACTCTAAGATTAAAATATTACTCTATAGTTATCCGCTATATTGTATTTTCTGTAACAATTTCCCGTCAATATCCGTTCCGAATAATTTAAATTTTAAGTCATTCCGAAATTTCTATTATATTTTAGAAATATCTATTCTAAAATAACAATTTTCATTCACAAAAAATGTGAATAATCATTATTTAAACTGAGGACGACATTTTTCCAATAACAAGGAACTATCTCTGAATTCATGATCAAGTTCCACCACTCAGAATAACAAACACTAGCTGTGCCCTGCGGTTTTACCCGCATTACTCCACTCCTATAAGTCTTATCGTGATAAAATATATAGCATATAGCCTCTTGTTTGTATATATAATATCATTGGCATATAGCCTTTCTCAAGCCTTTCTCAATCACTCGGCTATCTAACACTAAAAGAATTGTCAAATTGGACCAGTCGAGGTTAGCGCGTTCAAACAAACAAACTCTTCAGCTTTATAAATAGTAGGTATACAGATTACTATTCTGAACAAGGTAAGGTAAACAGCAGTTCCATTTGGCTAAACAAGAGAGACGTGACATGGACAATGTTGATTGGTGTTAATTTTAAACCGCTCAAACATTCACAGTCCGATTTAAAGCCTGAAATTCAATCTCGTATGAGCAGTGAGCGTCGGCCATGTTATTAAATAATCGTTTTGAGTGTTTGCTGGTAAATTTTAACTTAGTAAACATTTCATACGAAATCATGCAATGTCTAAATGTTATTTTAACAATTAGGTACCGCTTGATTTAAAGAAACAAACATTAAGGGCTGATTTTTCAATGCTTGGATAAAACTTATTCGTCGAATAATGTATAAAACTACCATTTTAAAAACGTATTCTAATTGCCCGTATTTGACAGTTTACGTGAAATTTTAATATTATCGTGTAATACTTTATTAGGCGGATAAGTTTTATCCAAGCATTGAAAAATCGGCCCTAATTGTTATTTATAAGTTATTTAATCTACCGAGGAAGGACAAAAAAGTGAACACTGACAAGTTTGAACATTGATTTAAAAAGTTGATACGAATGAAGTTTGGAAGCCTTAGGTACTAATTAGTGCACCTAGATATAGAAGTTATACTGTGCTAAAGTATCATGATTATACTGGTACATTAATACATTAGTTGATAAAGATAGACGGAAAGGAAAGAAATAAGGGAAAGGAATGAGGAAACAAATTGAAATTTGAAATATGATCGGTCAGTGAAATAAATTTCAGCAAATTTATTATTTAGCATTCATTATTATAATCATAACATAATCGCCTCGATAATATACATTTATATCATAACTAACTTACCGCCCGCGGCTTCGCCCGCTTTGTCTAAAACCTAATAAATTATATACTAAAACCTTCCTCTTGAATCACTCTATCTATTAAAAAAACCGCATCAAAATCCGTTGCGTAGTTTTAAAGATTTAAGCATACAAAGGAACATAGGGACAGAGAAAGCGACTTTGTTTTATATACTATGTAGTGATGATATACAAGGTAACACGCTCTACTACGAATACCTAGAAAGTTAATGTACGTACATATTTGGTAAATCCCGGTTAATATTAAACTAGATTTCGGTAAACTCCATGTTAGTTTTGAAAGTAACACAGTCATGGGCGTAGCTAGCCATGGGCACAGGGTGGGGCAAAAAAAAACCGACCAAGTGCGAGTCGGACTCGCGCACCAGGGGCTCCGAACAAACCTACTTTTTATTATGTTGTACTTAGTCTGTGGTTGTACCTAACTCTGAAATGTATGTTTTAGCAATTTTTCCTTTATCTGTGCTATAACATAAGACATTGCTTTTATCTAACCAAATTTCAAGACTGTGTTCACGGGAAGTACAATGTAGGTTTTGATTCCCTTGCGAATGTCGAAATTTCCGATAATTTGCAGCATAAAACGGCTGTATCTTTTGATTGCGTTGGCTTATAAGTTTGATTTTTGACGTGACAACGTCTTATGATTCGATAGAGCCGGCTGCACGCACGAAAAAACATGACTCATGCGTCGTTACCTCGCTCTGAGGCGTTCCATGTAAGGCTTGAAGTGCAAGCGAGAGCGCGGAACGAGCGACAAAGAAGCACAATCGGCCTTAAGACGGTGTCACGTTCAACTATCGTCAGTAAACCGACTTTACAGACAACCAATTTTTCACAGCTTTAAGAGACCGTAGACTTGAGTATTCGATATAAATTTCAGCTTGATACCTCCACGTGTTCCTGAGAAAAAGGGTGTTGACAGACAAACAGACCGGCAGACTTTGTTATCCGTCTGTCTGTCTGTCTAAAAATACCTTTTTTTTTTCAAGAACCCATGGCGGTATCAATCTGAAATAATCACTATCACTACATAGTATAAAACAAAGTCGCTTTCTCTGTCCCTATGTCCCTATGTCCCTTTGTACGCTTAAATCTTTGAAACTACGCAACGGATTTTGATGCGGTTTTTTTTAATAGATAGAGTGATTCAAGAGGAAGGTTTATATGTATAATAACACCCATTAAATAGTGGAGAAGTACCGTTATTTTTGAGGTTTCTAATGTGATGTCGTAAAAAATTACATTATTTCCGCTTACATTGCAAACGCAGGCTGAACCCTACGAGTTTTATCAAAATAATGTACTAAGTATTATACACATTGAAAACGTCTACAGAAAAGTCCGCGATGGTATATGTCTATCTCTTATGGATAACCCACAATAACTTTTTTTTGTCATTTACTTTTTACGACAAATAATGGCTAATTTTCGAAGCGATTTTAACCAATACAGCATTAATCCTTAACCAATTAAATACCTTGAATACATTGTTCATTTAATATAGATCTATATGGCCCTTTACACCGTATGATTTAAGTGAATATTTTCGAAGATATTACAGATTTAAAAATTGCGGGACGTAGCGTTTGCGGCGGTACCGGCCGGCCGCCCGGCTATATATTTTATACCCGTGCGAAGCCGGAGCGGGCCGCTATGTTTTTATATACAACGTTCACAGTTTTTCTGTAGTGTATTTAGTATCAACATTGCACCCGTGCGAAGCCGGGGCGGGTCGCTAGTAATGAATAAATCAACACAAACAAAAGATACAGACGTAAAAGTTGCAAATTTCATCCCTATATTATACATAATATCTTTCTAATACGATTATGTTAAGATTACTTTTTACCATAAAATATAGGTACTAAACATGTCTATGTAGATGGAAAATTAAACCATTTCAAATAGTAGACATAACTCAGTAAATAAAGCATTTAACCTTGCACTTCCGATCCAATTTCATTTTTGTTTTAGGTTAAGGGTCACTTATTGTTAAATCCTAAGTTAAGTTAAGTTGTTAAGTTGTTCATGTTCATCAACAGATGGCGTCACAAGTTGTTTAGATGCCGCTATCGAAATGTTTTATTAAAACCGTATTATAACATTCTTGTTGTTGCTAATATACGATTGATACGCCCTCTAGTGTTTTATTTCAAAACTCTTATTGTGGCATTTTTGGGATTTATACATGGTCCTTCGAGAGTACCGGGACTGGTGCCTTGCGGTTGACTGTGAATAAGTCAGTTCAGCGCCTTGCGGCAGTGGTACTTGCTAGTACCGAGGGGAGAGTGCCCCTTTGACACCTGCTTGCGCCTGAACTTTTACCTCAGAGGGGAGCACCCCCTGAGACACCTGAGAGGTCCGAGAGACGATCGTGGAGGGGAGCCTTTGGTCGCCTATCTGAAGAGGAGCAGCCATTGCAGAGGGGAGCACCTGGCAAACCTGCCAGTGTCAGCTGTCAACTATCAACGTCAGTGTCAACTGTCAGACGTCAGCTGTCAACAGTCCGCGTCACCTGTCAGTGTCATCAAGTGTCAACCTTGACACTGTCACAGCAGCCGTCAACAGTCAAGGTCAAAAGACAAGTAACGTCACTTGCCAAATGTCACTCGTAACAGCCTAAAATGTCTCACTACATCGTTTGGATCATCACGCCATAATAAACGTTGATAGTCAGCATCACCTTGGTCTGACAAGTAACGTCACTTGTCAGATGTCATCGTAATAAAAGAAGTTAAGTGTGTATGTGTGGGACAATTACCGAACATTAATCGTGAGTACAATTTTGAACTTTAATTACAAGGAGAAGTTAACTTAGAAGATTCAAGATATTGCATGTTTCAAGATAGAAATATTAACTTAGTTAAATTCAAAGTGATTAGGACTTAGAATAATTCGTTAAAAAGTGATCCGACGGGGAATCTATGCCCGATTTTCAAGTGAATAAATGTGTTCAAACACTTAGAATAATTTTAACGATTGTATCAATAACTTAGAAAAATATTGTGTTTAACCTTGTCAAGTTGTGAAGGTTATGTTGTGTATCTAACACTTGTAAAATTTTAAAGTCAGTAATATTGATAGTTGTTAAAGATTGATTGTTTTACTTGTAAAAAATTAAGAACTTTATTTGGGTTACATTTCTTATTTTATGTTTACAGTGGTTTTATACGTGTTAAAGTAAAAGGTATTATAAGTGTTGTAGATTTAACCAATATTTAAATTAAGTGTTATTTTGCATAATCATATTATTATATGAAGTTTAAAGGTTAGTTTTGTTTTGTGAAGAATTAAGTTTGAAGATTAGCTGACACAATTTGTAAAATTTAAGGTATTGTTTTTGCATTTTTGTGTATTTTTTCTGTTCAATTTATTAATAAATTAATTGTTGTTACTTACAATCATGGCTGAAAATTATATAAACCTTCAAGATGATATTTTCAGTAAAATTAAAAGAAATTTATGTAACTTTAAAAAGTCTCCAAGGGATAGAATTACTGTAGGATATCTTGAAACGCGTTTAGAAGCTTTAGAAAAATTTTGGGCGTCTTTTTACTCAAATCATCAAAAAATGGTTTATGAAATTAAAAAGGATGTATTGATGCAAAATGATTATGTTTTAAATTAAGTGTTTGATAACTGTAAAGAAATGTACCTAGATTATAAGTCCTTATTAAAGGACAAGTTGTTAAAATTAAGAGTGTCAAATGTCGGCTCTGAAAATAATTCAGACCACAGTGTTAAGTTACCAGAGATATCCATACCCAGATTTTCGGGGCAATATACTGATAGGTCTTTAGAGGTTTTAGACTCTAATTTAAATAAATCTGAGAAGCCAGCATGCACTCACATTGCCACATCAAGTGTTAATTGTTTGTTTTGTTCAGAAAATCATAAGTTATTTAATTGTAAGAAATTTTCTGAAGAAACCGTTGACTCACGACGTAAGTTTGTTCAAACCCACCATTTATGTTTCAATTGCTTGACACCAAATCATTCAGTTTATCAATGCAATCAATCTACAGGTTGTAGAATTTGTAAAAAAAGGCACCACACTTTACTTCATACCAACACTCCCAAATCAGCCAGCTCAACGCAAGTTGATCAACCTGGTGAAGGAAATGCTTCAGTTGTGGGGAATGTCATTCATTCTTCCCAGGATCAAGAGGAGAGTATTGATCGTCATAAACACACTACCACACACACCAAGTCCACAACTAATCAAGTTTTGTTGGCAACCGCCTTAGTGAAGGCAGTTTCACAAACTAATTCAAGTCCGGTGGTGTTAAGGTCCTCTGTTGTGGTTAATATTCAGTCTCGTCTAAATCCGAGCT
>CAJQZM010033736.1:37397-51374 GCA_907164665.1 Colias nastes
AATTGAATAAATAAATGTTTGAGTTTGAGTTTGAGTTTGAGTTATGTCCGTTTATTTTCTTAATAACTAGCTATCCGCCCGCGACTTCGCCCTCGAAGTCAAAGAAAAACACGCATAGTTCCGGTTCCCGTAAAATAATTAATAAAATATTATATCCAATGTACAGTTTTGACCTCTCTACAGATTTATTATAAGTAAAGATTGTTTATTTTAAAGCTTATTATGGAAAGTTTGGCTCAAATCTTAAATTCTGAATTTTATCCACCATCACAGTGCATGTAATTGTTATTCTTATCTGTATGAAGTTTGATAAGATACACAGATAGATAATTACACATAATCCGTATTTTTTATTCATAAATATCTCAAAATTCTTATTAATATCTAGAGTCGCCCTCTTCTAAAGCTACGGTCTTAATGAATAATAATAAATCTACAATATTTAATATGGTAAGTCTGCAATAATAATCTCGTTAATTAATTACTTACTTATTAATAATTATTTATACCAAATAAATCATTAAAGATTTTACTCATCAAACAGTTCAAAAGGAGATTATCCATTTATGAAGAATTTACCTATAGAGATTAATATTAGAATTAAAAAGGCTTTAAAAAGGCTTCACGTTGTCGTTACCTGCCATAGGACATATGAATTAATTTTGATAGATCTACGAGATCATAATTAATATAAGCTCTTCATTATGATAATAATTATTAAGATCGCCTGAGAACATATTAATTAACTATCTGGTACTGTGTATTGATTAATATTCAAATTTCTGTATTTCAATAGAACCTGTTCATTAAAGCATTAATTAGAACACACATTATAGTTAATCAGTGACCATTAATGGAATAGTTTAAACTTTTAAAGGATAATTAGTACAACAATCGGATGTCGCATCTGACTATAACAAGTTGAAAAGAAAGAATCAGTGTCATATTTTGTATACAAAATATCAGTTTCTTAAAGAAAACCAGAAGAAATGTACAACAATTTAGTAAGAACGAAACAGCAGTTTTTTTTACCAGAATTACGCGTTTTTTGGCAACAAGAAAATTCCTGGTACGGCTTAATATCGTGGTAATTGACAAATAGATTAGCGCTTTAAATGCTTCGTATTTAGGACACATAATGGTGTAGCTGTGGTATCTGGAAATCCCTTCCGTCACAAGAGCTGTTAAACAGTAATGTACCCGTTTACGACTTTACAGAGAGGATAAAACCATCGCCGCTTACCCGTTATTTTATAACGATTAAAGTACGGCTAAAAGATGGTATAATTATTGTTCAGCTAGCAAAGGGCTAAGTCTAAATGAAACTTTTCTATGGCAATCATTTAAAAGTAAGTACGATGTAAACATATTTTTATAAATTTAAAAATTTTATTTTAAAAGAAACTCACAAAATAATATGAAATTTCGGCCTGGAGAATAAATATGTAGAAATATAAAGAAATTACTTCTTATTTGATAACTCTACTGTCTATTAAACATTATTGGATCTAAAACAGATCAAAGGATAACTAATAACTTCTAAGATTAACGCGTACCTAGGTAATTCTCTGAACAAAAATATAGGTATTTTATCCATAGCTTGGTACCCATTACATAATTGAAAAACTTAAAATGTAGGCTTAGATTAAGAGGTCAAAGCTACCACCGAAATTGATTCGATCTTGATTTAGTCTTCAATTCGATTACGATTTTGATTCGACCTCAACCTCCTGAAACATTCGAGTTTTTATCCAGATCGAAGGTATCGAAATTTACCTTCGAGATTAATTTAATTTTTAACCACAGCACTTATTGTTACCTTACTGCAAAATTATGAGGCCTGTGTTTATCGTGTTGTACGTATATATTTTCTTTGGCACGCCCTACAGCCGAAGCTGCTGTAGAAATTGACGTATCACCTGATACGTCAATGTCGTTGCAATAACAGTTAAGTATTATCAGAATTGTGGTGACAAGCTACACAGAATTAGCAGTCTATTCTCACAATAATAATAATTCTTGTTCAATCTATACTAATATATGTATTATTTAAAGCTGTAGAGTTTGTTTGTTTGAACGCGCTAATCTCAAGAACTACTGGTCCGATTTGTAAAATTATTTCGGTGTTTGATAGCCCATTTACCGAGGAAGGCTATAGGCCTTTATTATCATCACGCTAAGACCAACAGGAGCGGAGCAATGCGGGTAAAACCGGGGAGCACAGCTAGTAAATTATAAAACCAAATCGAAACAAACTCGATTGAATCTCGATGATATCGGAAGTAAGCCAGTTTTGTGGGCGTGCATCAAATGTGGTGAGAGAATGAGTTATCGACCCCAGAGTTGTGGAATCGCGGCGTGTCTGAACATAATGGTTTTAAAATGAAAGCCAGATTACGGCTAAAACTGTGTAAAGTGGACATACATTCACAAGGATGTATTTCACATAATAATATTCTTATAAATACAGTATTACATATATTTATTTAGTATTTTAGAGTACACAATGAAGGCCAGATGAAAAAGTGGACATGTTATGTCCACTTTGTGAAAGTTCTTTCCTGAAGGATGTTCTGCAGTTAATATTTTATATATATGTATAAAGTTAAAAAGTTTTAAGGGTGAACACACAAAAGACCCAGGAGATGAGATGCGGGACAACAAGTTCTTCTCCGTTGCTGATATCTACAGACACCGTTAAACGCGTCCACTCGTTTACTTACCTCGGAAGTGTAGTGTCGGAAAATGGAGGATCAGAAGAAGATGTCGCCACGAGGATTTTGAAGGCCCGAGGAACCTTTGCGCAGCTCCGCAATATATGGCAATCACGAAAACTTACGCGCAAAATAAAACTAAAGATATTTCGATCTAATGTCAAGACCGTGTTGCTGTATGCCTGCGAGACGTGGAAGGTGACAAAGAACATCTCTTCGCAAATCCAGGTTTTCCTGAACCGCTGCCTTCGTCAAATCCTCGGTATCTACTAGCCCGAGACGATATCCAATGACCAGCTTTGGGTAGGGTAGACTGGGTACGGTTGTGACAATTTTCAAATGATTGACTATAGCTTTTTATTTATGCTATTAATCTGAACAAAAAATGTATTCTAATGAAGTTTATTCATTGCTTAACGTATAAACATGAAAGTATATGTCTTAGGGCTGATTTTTCAATGCTTGGATAAAACTTATTCGTCGAATAATGTATAAAACTACCATTTTAAAAACGTATTCTAATTGCCCGTATTTGACAGTTTACGTGACATTTTAATATTATCGTGTAATACTTTATTGGACGGATAAGTTTTATCCAAGCATTGAAAAATCGGCCCTAAATCAAATGGTTAGTTCATAAAATGAAATTTAAAAAAAAAGGTAAATTGTCACAACCGTACCCACCCCAAGGGCGGTTGTGACAGTACTGGGGGTCAATAGTGACACGATGAAAATACTGTAATATGATCACAAAATAAGATAAAAATACTCTAAAATGCCAATAAAACACTTTAATTGCAAAAAATATTTATTTATTTTTATATAATAATCAACTAAATTATACTTTCCTAACAAAAGAAATAAAATCTTTGAACATTTTAATTTCTTACAACATATTATAACGTCGACATTGTAGATATCCTGTGGTTCGTAAGGATGTCTATCCATAACAACTTGCAAGTTGTCGTAAAAAGCTTCCACATTTGTTTTATTGAAACTAGTTGCCCTTGAAAGGCTTGTAGCTTGAGCTACTCGAACAGATAGAGAAGGATTTCTATTCAGGAATGAACGGAACCATTCTTCGCCTGCCATCTCATTCTCAGCCCAAGTAGCAGGTTGCTTTAGGTTATATTGAGTTGCAAGCTCAAAAGCCAACTTCCGCACCTCTTTTGGAGTAAGTCCGAAATAAATGTCCGCGCAACGCTGTAAATATTTTGACAACTGCTGCTCTTGTTGTTCGGAAAACACTTTATTGTGAGAAACATACCTCATGCTAATGCTATTGTTTTCACTATCGCCCGTGCTGGCAATATCGCGTTTTCGAATATACCTTAATAGTGACATGCGATTAACATCATGCATTTCCGCAGCTTGTCGCAAAGAAGTCCCGCGTTTAGTTTCTTTGTAAGCATCTTCATACTGATTCAAGCTGCACTGTGCTCTTGTAGTCTTTCGTTTGCGTATTCTAGGCATCTAAAACAATAAACAACCGCTTTTACTTATGTCACAACCGTACCCAGTAAAAATGTCACAACTGTACCCACAGATCGTTTTAATAAAAGAAACACCACCACGTCAAAACAAAATAACCTACAATAAATGTAACCACTGATATTACACTGCTACTATTTGATTTATATCGATGAACAACACTCAATACCCTATCAGTATACATGTAATAGCAATTACGAAATAATAATGAATCAAAATACTTACTTTTTGCGTTCAAAAATCAAAATGTGCTCCTGGTCACGTACACTCTGCGCGTCGGATGACGCAACACTGTGACACAGGTTGAGACGTGCAAGGCGCCCGTCTTTCCCCTTGCACGCCCCCCGCTAATCCCTATATTTTCGACAATACAGCGACTGTCACAACGGTACCCTGGCACAACCGTACCCAGTCTACCCTACGCTGTGGTGAGATCGCGATTGACCAGCAAATTAAACGCCGCAAGTGGAACTGGATTGGCCACACGCTCCGAAGGGATACTGATCATATACCAAGGCAAGCCTTAGACAAACCTGGCGGCGGACAGTCATAGACGAAGCCAAGAAAATCGGGAAAACCTGGAGCGAAATCAAAAGGGAAGCTCTCGACAGAAACGCCTGGCGGAGCACTGTGGATGCCCTCTGCCCCAGCTAGGGGACACAGGAACATAAGTCATAAAGTTAAAATATATTTAAGTACCTATTGTAAAATAGAAAGCAGAATTCGTTGTCATTTGTCAACTTTAGGTAAATTAGTAGTGACCAATTTGGTATTTTAATAAAAGTGAAGTCCCATGTCCCCTAGTGGGGTAAGGGGCGGATGCTTTATACATCTGTTTCACTGATCGATTTTCTTTAGGGACAAGTAGGTGATCAGCCTTCTATGTCCTACCAGACGAAGACATTTTTTTTTCTTCGTCTCCACCGGGAATCGAACCCAGGACCCCTCGGTGCTACGCTCACACGTCGATCACTGTACCAAGAAGGCGGTCAATAGTGGTATTTTAATAGATATAATAATATTTCATAATACCTATAAATCCTAAAAGCATGGGCTATTAAACTCTTGTAGATAGCAAATAACATTTTTTTCTACCAATCTGACATAGAAATGTGTTGCTGGATCTGAGCAGGATTATCCGGCCAAAAAGGATATCACTCATTGACAATTATTTCCGACGAATGCTTTCATTTGGTATACCTTACACAACATAAGCTATAGATTATAGGTACCAATAACTAAATAATTTATGAAGCAACTCACATAGATGGGTAATACATCAGATAACATCAATTTTGATAGATTTAATTACGTATAGACATACACGTGTGTAATTTAGCTTCCGTCCGACCCTCAGAGGGTCAGTCTTCCGGCCTAAACACATACATATTACGGTCATCAAAGGGTTTCATTAGGAGTCGATGTAAATAAAATACCTACTTAAAATTAAATTGTTAGGAAATCAAAAGTGAAAGAAGAATACTTGTCTAATAATTGAAATATAAAAGTAATTCGATTCTCTAACAGCTAACTTATGGGATTCTACGGAAAATGGATTAATATTGATATAAAGCAATATCTAATCTAAAGTTCCAGTATCAGCAAAATGGTCCTGGCATTAGCTTATTATTTTGATAAAAACTCATTCGAATATCTTACTCAACTATTCAACTAATATATGCGCAATTATTGACTTGAAATTAAAATAGATTGTTATACACAAAGACGGAAGGTAATTGATTAAAATGATGATCAAATTATAAGTTAACTCTTGGGAAGTATACTATCCATTTGAGGCGATCAGTCAGCACTTTTGTTTGATCCCAAGAGATCTATAGGTCACATCAAGAGGGCATACATTATGACATTATGATCCCTTTTGATGTGGGTAGTGCTCAAACTTCAGCTATAAATGTTTGGATACTGTTATTTAATTGCTTGTGTAAAAGTTTAAAACTATAGTGTGACCGTGGTGTAAGATAAATAAGTATGTCTGGAAAGTTATGAAAGTACCATGTGGGTAATTATACTAATTACTATTTGACTTCTTAGAAAAAGAAGGGAAAGACTTATTTATATTTGACTAGCTATGTTGCGCAATTTCACCCGCAGACGAAATGCGAGTAAAACTAAGCCTATTTGTATTTTAGCACATGTTTTTATCTAATGAAAAACCTTAATATAGGTTTTACCTAATGTAAAGTTTCACCCAAATCCGCCCAGTACATTTTTCGTGAAAGAATTCCAAACATCCATCCTTAGAAACTTTCGCTTTTATAATATAAGAAGTAAAGAAAATCTCGTTACTTCGGTATGACACAACCAATAGACAATTATATATTTTATTGTATAAATTCTTCTATGTCGTGAAATTTCAATAAAGACCCTTTAATTTAGACAAAGAACTTGCTCCTGGATATAAACCCAAGACATAAACATGAAATTGCCTGTAACATTTTAAGAGGAATCCAGATATTGCGATATTCAATTTTGTTCGCTTCGTTCGGATCAAGTTTATCGATGTAAGTTTTTTTACGTAACGTTTGGTGTTAAATTAAAATGTTTTTTTTTTACAATAAATAAATTTATAAAAACAATTCCTTTCTTATTAACAAAAGAGGTAAGTTTATCATATTTTCATCTTATTCATTAATCATCTTTATTTTTACAATTGAAGACGGAGGCGAAGAGAGAATCTTTCTTTGTGAATAAAAAGTATTACAAGGTATTTTTCATGCTTCATAAAACATTTACTTCTGTTATAGACATAACCAATTGATACATTTATAATATTATAATTATACTAATATTATCAATGCTAATGTCTGTCTATCACTTTCAATACTAAATTATCTACAGTTAAGCATGGAAAGTGGATGAATTTTAATGTATATTTCTGAAGACCTTGCTTGCGAGTGAACTCAAAATTGCTTACTCGCCATACATAGTTAGCCTTACATAGAAATGTGGTCTTAAACGAAATAAAACTTTTAAAATATATTTTAAACGAGAAATAACTTTCTTTATGTGGGTATCCACACCGAAGTTTCAACAAAAAGCGCGGAAGTCGTTGCTTTTTAGTTTAAAAGCTTTTCATTCACGTTTCAATGTAGCTGTTCTTTTAAATGCAAGTGTAAGGAAATATATTTCTATTCGGTTAGCAAATTTCAGTAGTATTTATAGCGAATTATTAAAAAAAATCTATATAATTATATAGATAATCGAGGAAGGAATGCTATAATCTGCATCACGCATATACCAATATGAGCGGAGGACGGAGCAATGCAGGTGAAACCCCGGGGCACACCTATAGTACATTATAATATTTTCCATGTACCTATGTTGTTATAAATTTGCATGGGTTGGAAGCTTCAAAATATGTTAATATATTTACGCTCTCGGCTCAGCGAGCATCTGCTTAAATATTACAGAAGAATTTAATAACATCTAAAAACCAACAAGCTTTGCATAAACAAAATCAGATTTCAGAACAAATTTCTAGAATAGATACAACCTAGGTACAACAAAATTTAAAATTGTATTCTGTATCTATAATATAAACCAAATATTTATTTTGTAATAAGTTAACAAGTTTAACTTAAAATTGTTGTTATTTATTTCGTTTTTCTTCTCCGTTATTTTTAAATCAAACTTCAAATTAAATTTTACTCCATTCACGGGCATTTATTGATATTACCTAAGTGGCCATAGTCTGTTGATGTCACGTTAGCTAACAAACTTGAAAGTTTGATATTGTAAAAGCAAAGTGCTGTTAGTGCTGTAGACAAATATTAAACTTTGCTATACCTAGGTTAGTATGTTGACCAGCCGCCAACTTGTCTAAAATTTTCAGTTTTAAATTTTAGTCACTACTGCAACAAACAAAAGAGCAAATATTCGCCAACCAAACAATCCCAATTGGTGAGATAGAACACGCAGCGTGATAATGCGTTTAGCATTCCGGAAATGCTAACATAAATCATGAAACCACAAATTGCATTGCGAGAATTACGACTAAAGACGGTATGACAAATTGAGCTTTCGAGTCGAGTTTGATTTAAAGTTACTTACCTACATCAAAAAATACGTGTTTCAAATATTCAATAAACTTTCCATTCAAATTCAAACTTTATTCGTTAGGTAATCAACACATTACAATTGATTAAGGAATTACATTATTATGATTATGTATTATATGTACTTATCTAAAGTTTGTGTAAAATAATCTACTAGATACTATTGACAACGGACCACTTTGGTCACGACACCTGGTGTTCAAAAAAAGAACTAGTTTTTCGTACTAAAAATAAAAGTAGAGTTTATTGTGCGGTGAACGGTTGTGGTAGTAAATCTCATACGAATTTAGAAGTTAGTTTTCATGCTATACCTAAACCTGGTAGCAGTTTTGTTTATGTTGAAAATTATTTCGGAAAAAAAGAAAAAGTAGATCGATGTAAAGCCTGGCAGCGTGCTTTAAAATTGAAAAATATAAATCCGCATATGAGAGTGTGTTCATTACATTTTCAAAGGAATGATTTTATTGTATGTGAAGAAATGGTGAAAATAAAATTGCAGCGTAACGACACACTTCTTTATTTTGAAAGTTTTAACAAGAATGATCCACGTTTAGCAATGGCAAGCTAATATATAGGCTTATCCCCTCCGCGTGGCTGGCTGGTAGGCATGGCGGTGGCATGGCGGCTGGCAGGAGGGGATGTCAACATGGCGGCTTGGCTTTGACGGGGGTGACAGGCGACGTCACATCCGTTACCACAGAACACATATTATTGTCCGTTACATGTACCAAGTAAGTTGACAATGTTTAACCTCAAATATAAATGTAAATATAAATCTAAAACTAATTGAAAAATTTGTTTTTCAGGTGTTATTACTAAAAAGATGACTTTAAAAAAAACATGTGTTCCATCGTGTAATCTACCAAGCTCTGCTAGAGAATCAAATAAAGCTAAAAAAAATATTGAGGCACGACATCAGCGTCTAGTAAATCGGAGTTTAAAGAAGGATACTGTGAAAAAACATAATGATATTAACCCTAGAGTAGTCGCGCCTTCTCGTGAAACGCGAGTGATCGCGTAGGGAGCATTTTGCCGCCCGTACTTAGTACGTTTTTTTTTTGTTAATATGAATCATATGCATTTGTAATTATGTTTTAAAGATAAAATAAAACACCAACTATAAGAACAAGAATCATTTATTAAACTTTTTTAATTAGAAATTAGAAAACAATGCTTTGGAAAATCTTAGGTAATTATTTTAGTATTTTTGGAACTTCGTCATTATTATTTAAATAAAAAATATAAAAATAGAACTTAAGATCTAAATCATTCGTTTTCCTCATTTACAGCATGTATTTCATCAAAACAATGCTGGCACATATATATGCAATGCTCATTGCACAGTAATTTTGCACATCTATTGCACCCTTTTTTTGTCCTTCTATTTTTCTTCGATGGACATACTGCGCATATTCCTTCTCGAACTGAGGGTATATTTTGATGTTCCGGTGGCACAAATCGAGCGATTTGGTTCCTCAGATCCTTCTGTAAAGTAATCACGCCGGATCGTCTAACGATATGTGGTCTAATCATAGCCATGGCAATTTCTATCGCAAAAATACAAAAACATTATTGGGCCTTGCCCAATAATTAATTAAAACAAAGTAAAATTAATATCATACCATATTACCATTAAAATAATACTATACGCAATGAAAACAAATAGTATTTCAACATTAGTAAAAACTAAGATCCACAAACTTTACTTACATGAGTAGTCGCGCGGTGAGCAATTTGCCGCCAAACGCGACACAGCCCCAATAACCTTTGTCTCCTGCGGTCATCCGCGCACTGATTTAATTCTTATTTCTAAAACAAGAAGGCGAGGGACGGGGGGGCAGCTACACGGACGCTTGACCTTGACAATTGCATAGTGTACAAAATAAGACGAAAATTGTGCCGCGGGCGGCAAAATGCTCATAGCGCGAGCACTCTAGGGTTAATGAGGATTCATTAATCCATTCATGATCCAACAAATTGAAAAAAATCATTTATAGAAAACATAAATAATTAAAATTGATGACACTAATTCAATGTAAACTTATGGTTAATTCTTTTGTTGCACACAATACGTAGCCATGTTTTTTAAGCC
The DNA here is from genome assembly GCA_907164665.1 of Colias nastes. NCBI lineage: Eukaryota > Metazoa > Arthropoda > Insecta > Lepidoptera > Pieridae > Colias > Colias nastes. The sequence goes on from CAJQZM010033736.1 coordinate 47,771, forward strand.
CCGCCCACTGGTCCGTTGTCAATAGTAATTTATCAATTTTAATGATAAAAATTAAAATTAATACTTACTTAGGTACTTGCCTAATCTTCTCTTTAGAAGCGACATTCAGGATAAGTACGTATAGGTAATTTTTTCAGTTTGATTTTATTACAATTATTTCATAATTTCATTTTACAACAAAGAATTTTCATTCAAAGTTCAAAATAATTATAATATTATGTATGTTTGAGTTTGTGTTTAGTAAGCGATTAGAAAAAGGAACCAACTAGTTTTAGAACTCATTTCGTTCGCGTGGTTAAAAAAATTAATTTTGTTGTCACATATTTAATATAGCGCCATCTATCGACTATCGCAATTTATAAATTTCCGAGTGCTTCAAAAGCGCACCATAGTTCATCTTCCCATGGAAATGAGAACAAAAATAACTAACAAATTATACACTTTTTCGTTTATAACATTAACACATATTTTATTAATAATGAATGTCCATTTTTTATATTTTATATTATCTACGCTTGTATTTTGCTGTCACATGACATCTGTCTACTGACTGCTTATAACTTTTATGACAGTGACAAAAAGTATACCCGAGACATTTTGTGAATTTTAATAATTATAATAAACTCTTATTAAAATTTCTAAAGCCAGTGGATTGTTTCTCGATGTTCGTAAATGCTATCCATCATTATTTAAAAGTGTTACCTTGATTCAGTTCTCATGGTTTTTTCGTCATGGGTTGTTTAACTTGGATACGAGGTATGACGATACCTTCCATGTTTTTAGAAAACAATTTATTTATTAAGTACTTTTGTAGCATAACATCTAATATATCAGAAGAAATTTTGCAACGTTCAATACTCATAAATTAACTAATTAATAATTATTGAACTAAGAACTATCTGTTAAACGTGTGTATGGACGATACAAGGAAAAAGTATATAAAATAAATATAGAAAATACGCTGTTACTGTGTAATCGTATCTGCCTATGTTAATGTTATTTCAACACTCAAATACGCCAATGAATTAAAATGACCTCACCTAGTGTGTTTCACCCTTGGGGATAAAATGCTAATTATAGATTTAATATGATCATGTTGCTGTTAATGTTTTCTTGTATTTTGTACTAAATTTATGATCTATTTGATCAATAATTTAAAAATGTTATAGGAAAGTATAACATTTTTAAATTATTGATTTATTGTTTAAAAACTCTTTATTACTTAACTAGCTTACCGCCCGCGGCTTCGCCTGCTTTGTCTTAAACTGAATAAAAAATATACTAAAACCTTCCTCTTGAATCACTCTACGTATTAAAAAAAACGCATCAAAATCCGTTGCGTAGTTTTAAAGATTTAAGCATACAAAGGAACATAGGGACAGAGAAAGCGACTTTGTTTTATACTATGTAGTGATGCTCTTGAATTAGTTACATAAGTCTTGTTAGAATTGAAATGCAGTACCTAATCAAACATTTAACTTTACGATTAGTTATTTATTCTATCTTCACTTTAGGCATGTTCTTACTATTTGTGTGTTAAAAGCCTAGAATAAAAAGTATAGCTTTGCTTATTGATTGAAAGTAACAACATTCCTATTACTATTATTTTTTTCAATAATAAAACAACTTTTAACCTTTAAGAGTAGAAAAATAAATAAACATGCCAATACTGCAATATTTTATTCTAATTCCAGGCCTCAAAATTGCATTTCCTTTCAAGGATAAGGAATTAAACAAAATTGCTGCATTTTTTAACACCTGTACATTCCTGCTGACGTGCGCTGCGTTGGTGCAGCCGAGTTGGTTTAGAATTAAGGGACTGCATTGTACACAGAGCCTGTCACTTACACAGTTCTTCACTTTTGATGATGATGGTGAAGAGTCACAGATAGCGATACATCAGAATAATGAGTTTGATGTTATGAGTGGCTCGGATTTTAATGGTGAGTTTTATATACAAAAAAAGAGTGTGTGTGATGAGCATACATGTCAGAAGTGAAACTTCTTTGGCAAGTTTTAAAAATACCAAAATCATTACCATGAGAGGGTAAAATAATATGAGTCTTGTCATTATAAATAATTGTTGCAATTGTAAGTATGTTGTACATTTAAATGTACTAATCTACATAGTATAGTTTTAGGGTTTATTTAGTCTAGTTATATATCAGGTAAAATCTTAAAAGAAAATTTATCATAATAGTGTTAGTCAACCGTTAACAATAAGGGATCATGCACGGAATTAATTGATACTATACATTAGAAAAGCAATGGATTAAGTAATGAAACTGAACATACCTGCTAACACTATTCATTTGTAATTGTTTAAACATTGCATGAATATTCATTGTCTATTATGTTATAAGTACAAATAAAATCATATAATGTGCTTAAAGAAAAGAATACTTTGTGAACTTGGAAGACATACTTTGGGAAAATAATGAATCTCACACATTGATTGTTTATTAATTGTCTGTGTAGTAAGGTCAATTACCAATGGGTTTTATAGCTCTTATAAGAATAATGTAGGTTAAAAATATAATAATTTATTTTGTCATGGCTGCATGCTGCATAAATATCTATCACTAGCTGCTCCGCGCGGTTTCACCCCCGTGGCTCCACTCCTGTTGCCCGTAGCGTGATGAAATATAGCCTATAACCTTCCTCGATAAATGGGCTATCTAACACCGAAACAATTTTTCAAATCGGACCAGTAGTTCCCGAGATTAGTGCGTTCAAACAAACAAACAAACAAACTCTTCAGCTTTATAATATTAGTATAGATTTATTATAGATTGAAAAATCTATTGTATCATTTTCAAGGAATTGAAATCTATTGTGTCTTGTAAAATTATTTATTATTTTAGTTCCTATTTATAATTTTACAAAGTAGCATAAGTATAAAAATGATTACTTGAGAGTGATAAGGCACCATCTGTACAATGTTTCTTGTATAATTTATAGTTGTTTATCTTTACTGCACAATATAAATTATAAATAAATTCTTGTATTGACTAACTTTTTGCTTGCGGCTTCGCCCACATGTTTATAGGAAATTCCCATGTGAATTAAATATTTTACCATGTTAAAACATAGCCAATATCACCCTTCTAACTATCCTCCTCCTAACTAACTATCTTCAGACATAAAAATCATGTCCCAAAGTTGATCTGTTGCAATGTAAAATAAAGACAAACAAACAAACACACTGTAGCATCTATAATATATAAATTAAATGCTTAATTTGTTGCTTCAAGTAAATCTCGAGAACAGCTGAACCAATATTGTTAGTTTTTTTTTTATAATTTTCCTTGAAGTATTGATGAGGATAGTTCTTATGGAGGGAAAATGTAACGATGTACCACGGGGAAGCCAGGGCGGACCGCTAGTTGATAATACTAATTATTTTTATAACACGACACTGTTCATTCATTTCAGGTCTACCACCATGTACGACGCCGGAAATAATCACGCTAATGCGAATCCTAATTCTGCTATGCTTCATGGTGTTACTATGTTCCTGTATTGGAGTCTTAATAAACATAACAAGTTTAAATAGTAAGGCCATTAAAATGTTAAGAAGGAACGCAGTGCCGAGTATTATTTG
>CAJQZM010033742.1:0-15143 GCA_907164665.1 Colias nastes
ATCTGTACCTACTTAATTTTATGTTCAAATTTGTTACGTCTTTAGTCTCTGGTCTCACTACACTTGACATTTTATATATTCAGAGTGTATAATTATATAAATAGCGCTGACACCATAATTTCCAAATTAAAAATGGCGTCTTTCTAAACAATAGCAACCGAAACGAGCATCGGGTTTCATTGTTTTAGGAACAATAAAAAGCGCGGCCATGTTGTTGGAAATGTCAATTCTGAATTCCTCCCCGCGGCGTTCCAAATATGAAATTCCCGCGTAGAAATGGCGGCAATTTTTTACAAATGGCTGCCGAGCCCTCGCTAGTCAGGTTGCTTTTCATAAACCACACAAGGGTTGCAAAACACATGTGAAATAAGCCAACGTAGACATTCCAGAATTTTCTGCCGCAAATCGATGGCGAGCGCGGGAAACTAAATACCTATACGAACCTACTCTCTGTACCCCTACATAAAACTAGAACTACATAAAAATGAAAAAGGTACTGAAAAACACTTCAAGGCAAAACAAAGGCGGTGAAATATCGTAGCATTAAAAAGCAAAGTCATATCAAAACCTAATGACGTAATTCGAGCGCCGGAACTATAACCTCTAATTTGCATCCAACAGGATCCTCACATCCCATCTAAGCGAATTGCCTCTAAAAATATTGTAACACCACTCTAGCGAGAAACGCCTCTATTAGCTGCAAATCAGGGTTCAATATCGGAAGTGAGGGTTTGATTTATGATATTGGCTGTGGGCCTGCGCCGTGACGTTTGCTGTTTGGCGTATCGCTAAGACAAAGGGGCGAGGGGTGAGGCGGGCGGGGTGAGGGGCGAGGGGCACGGGGGGTCGCCCCCCACACACCACCTCGAGCCACTTTCCTAAATCAGTACCGTGTATTGTTCAATATTAGTTCCTGGATAGGAATCCGCTCTTAGCTGGCTCATATTATGGCATGCGTGGTTTATTAAGACTGTAGGTAGGTAGCCTACATATTACAGACATATAGATTTTGAAGACTGTAGCAAATATTGAAGATACAAGTTAGTCACTATTTACCAGTGGCATAATGAAATTTACACTTATTTAAGTCTATGAAATGTTGATAAGGTATTTAAAACATACCTATGTAACTACATAAATAATTTGTTAGATTCAAGATTCGAAAAACATACATTAGTTTAGAGAGCTTTTTGTAACTTAAGTTATTTTTGAGTTGAAGCTGAACATTAATGAATTTGAATGAATGATGAAAATCCATTGAATATTATCATGCTTTAAAAACACTGAATAATAAGCTTGCAGATAGCCACTATATTTTAAGCATCCGCTAAGAAATAATTATGATAAATTCTACCTCCAAGGGGATAAAATAGGGGATGAAATTTTGTCATATGAAAATTTAGACCGCAAGGGCGAAGCTGCGAGCTAAATTTTATTCTGAAGAATTAAAATGTAAAGTTGACATAAGTAATCTGGTCTTTTTTTTCTTTCTTCATAGCAAGAAGAAATCTGGTCTTGTCTTTAAATTCTAAAAGTTGACTTATTTGAAAGAGCAACTACGGAGTTTCTTGCCTGATCTTCTCTGAAGAAACTGCTTTTCGAACCGGTGGTAAATTTTAAATTATATTTTGAATGAATAAATGTTTGAGTTTGAGTTTGTACCTAATTTGATTCGGTTAGATATAGGAACATTCTACTTAAGCTGGCTACTATCATTTAGCAGATACAGTAGTCTGCTAAATGATGTGCATTTTTTGTTCTTAATTTTAAAGCTTCGTATTTACTTTCGATTATCCGTCTAATTTCCAAAAAAAATATAATAGACTTTTATGTACCTAATTGTAACTGCTAGGTACCTAAAACCTTCCACCTACTCTCATAAAAAATATAAGAAACAACAAAAATAAGTAGGTAAAACTGTTTGTATGCGATGGATGGTTTTTATTTATAAATCTGATGAAATTTTTAAGCTAAGGCTACTTAAGTTTATTTTACATTTATGTACGTTTATGTACCTACCTAGGAATGTTTTTCAATTTTCTATGATGGATAATTAATTAAACGTATTGCACGACTTGACGTTTATTACAAGAAGAAATACTTACGAACATACTCCAATACGTTTGATTTTGTTACATAATATAACTTATAGACTTACCTGTGTACATTGCATAACACAACAAAATCATGAAACAAAAAGCACACAGAATTAGATACTACAATTAACAAATAAACTTAATTAACTTAAACCGTTACTTACCAAGGCATAATAACTATCAAAAATGAAGCAATTAAACTGTTACTAAGGCACATTCCAAATTACGATCGTCCAATAATGAAATTACCTTAATTAATAAAAACAAGCACTGACCTGAGAGGTGCGTCTGCGAGGGACTGTAGGGAGACTTGATTTGCGGGAACCCTGCAAGAATTGCATTCCGTTACAATTTGTTACAGGAATCTTAATTTGCTAGGGGCGGCTTTCAGTTACATTAAGATGTATCTTTATCTTTGATTAAAGTACACATTTACAGTTAAAACTCAATTTCATTACTTAATATCATTAAAATGGAGTAGGTCAATTTATACTGACTATTTATGGTCAGTATTAATTGAGCTACCTACTGGTGAAAGAATATTAAAAATTGGTTGAACAGTTTGTGAGTTAATTCACACAAATATGCACACTTATTTAAAAACAATGAAATCTTTACTTGTTTTCGAAAATTGTAATAATAATAATTAGACAATAGATAAATGCAAATATACTTAATTAAGAATAAGTTTAAATATTACCTAGTGATGAAAACGCAAATATAGGTAAGTTAAATAGTTACTTTGTATTACCTCTTGATATAACTGCATTTATACATTTAGATTTTCAAAATTAAATGCGCTCAATTCATAAGCCTTACACATTTGTTTTTTTATTAACAATAAAATAATTATTTCATTTTGAAAATATAAATGTCTAAAGCAAAGGTTCATAATTATATTTTTATGACGTTTAAAACTGACATTTTTCTTAATAAATTATTTAATTTTTAATGTACCGAAGTTTGTAAACTAGATAAGTGAGTGTCCGATGATATTTTGTTCATTTAATCTCATAAATTAAAATTTAAAATTCTACTATTTGTTTTTCTTCCATGTAGAGTTCGTGTAATACGTTCGATCTTAAATAAATTAATGTTTTGCCGATCAATTATTCGTAGTTAGTGTCTCTCCTTATTTTTTATTTTACGCTAGCATTACATTTTGATATAGTGAAATAATGTGTTCCTTAAAGTCTTTAATTTCTAAATTTAATTAACGTTAACAACCAATACAAATCACAAATCATTAATTACAATATAACCTACAACTAATCGTACCTACCTACAATTCACGAACACACAGCTTGTCAAACGATCTATCAACACTTAGTACAAAATCTATTGTACATTTGGCACATTGCGTAGACCAAGCTCAAATTTCAGATGAGATAAAAACGCGGACAAAGAATCGAATTTAGATCGTGTTAGCTAAACAAAGGAAAGCTAAGAAGATGTTTTTTTACAATTTCACGAGTTAACAAAGGTTAAATACTTCCTCAATTATTTGGAAAATGTATGCATTGTTCGTTCTGTTGAATGGTTTGGAGAAATTTAATAGTTTGGAAAATACCTACTGTGTCCATGTTTACTGGGTTTTTGTAGCGTGACTATAATAGGGTTCATACTATATTGAATATGAATAATGTAGTTTTATTTTGTTTCATTTATTAAACCCTGAAAAGTAGGTAGGTACTGAAAGAACATGAAAAAGTATAGTTTTCAAATATCCGTTGCTATTTTACCTTTAAAGTCTATTAATATTTATAAAATACAATCATGCATAATATCTATTCAATTTTAAGATATAAATAAAATATAAATATTAAGATTGCATTATTACATACCTAAGCTTACTAAATGCTCTACATTCTCTACCAGAAGTGAAATAATGTAAAATTAAACATATTTTTCGTTCCTCATGGGGTGATATCATAAAGTAAGTAATTATTTAATCAAATTCAATTAATGAATTTTGTCCGCTATTTATTCTCTTTTAACTTAACAATTTATAAAGTTCTGTTTTGCACGCCTCATAAGCGAAGCGTTGAGGTGGGTACTACTGTCACTTCGCGCAAAACATCTGATTTTTCAAACTTAAAATGTCTTTATGTATCATACATTGCACTTGTAAGATAATACATACACACACATATTAAGAAAAAACACTATTTTTAACATTCATGATATTTTTGATGTCATTTTTGTTATTTAAACTAGTTAAAAAACAGTTTAAAAAAGTTCTGTCTTGGACGTCCGTGTGTCTGTATGTGCGGAGGATTTTCTTGTTAACACGATAGCGACCGAAATACTTTACTAATCGAGTCTTTTTTTTTCTCTTACGCTTGAGTATGCTCAGGAATAGAACCCTTTCATTTTTCAGGGTCTGATTCGATGTGGTTTAATTGTTATTAAATAAACAAAAAAAAAATATCGACTGTTCTCCATAATTTTAGTATATCTATATATATTCTTTATTTACACCATATACATAAAAAAAAATACATAAAATACAATAGGGGTGAACCAAGTCAACTGTGAGATGCATGAGATTATGAGGCGTGCACTTTTGGATTTTCCAAACTATGTATTTAATATTTGTACACACTACATTTTAAAGATAAGTACCTAGATATTACAATCTTTAATACAATGTATCAAAAATATAATTAGGTTTGCCGAATTGACATAAGTAGGTAATCCTTTACCAAATTCTAAAGTAAATCCATACTACATACTAATTTAGGAATGACAAAATATTTACAATAGGTATACGAGTCGATTTGAACAATATATTTTGTAATGTTTATCAATTAACTTGTAACCACTCTCTTTAGGGATGACAATATACTTTAACAACAGATTTTAGCGTAACGTTTATCACTTACGTAGATTTGAACGTAACATGCAGCTGATGGCAACCCATCAATAGCGAGGTGTCAGGTTGCATCACACAATACACTCTTGAGATAATGAGCTGCTGACTTTTTGAGATCACTCCTACACGTTAAGTGACTCACAATGACAACCATTTGTTAGATAAATTAGAGGGTGTGATGTCCTTAAAGAACATCGCCAAAGTATTGAGAATAAATTACCTGATGACAGTAAAGAAGTAGCTTTCCAATACTATAAGAATTTTTAACCTCGATAGAGCCGTGTTTATTTTTTGAGTAAAATTAGGAGAGATATTGTGTGTAGAACATTAAACTGTTGGTAAAATATTGAAATATTTTTTCCTTTCTCTTGTAATAAGTTTGTAGAATGTATCATTAGAGATATCTTTATTATTTAAACTAATACTTCAGGCGCTCTATGTATCAAGAGCGCCCAAGTTCTTCATAAGTTTATTATATTTAAAGAAAAAGCAAATTAATATTATCTCACGTTTAAAAAATATAGGAATAGGTAATTGGGATTAAAATTATCATTAAGGTGTTCTAATATGTAAATTATAAAATGTAGAGCTACTTTTTAACAATTAGGTAACTTGTATTATAATTTTATTATATTCAACTAGCGGTCCGCCCCGGCATCGCCCGTGGTACATGTTTACGTTTTCTCTCCATAAGAACCATCCTCGTACTTCAAGGAATATTATAAAAAAATAATTATCAAAATCGGTCCACCTGTTCACACGTGATGCCGTGACAACGCGAAACGGGTTTCATTTTTATATATTATATAGATTAATAGGTAGGTAGGGCATACATTTCAGATATTTTGTTACAAAGTTTCTTCTAATACCGACCACTAGGCACTACCATATTTCACCAAAAATAAACATTAGCTTTGATTCGTATAATTATAAACTAAATTGACATTGACATGTAACGTTAGCAAATTAACGAATCTATGAACGTATCCACTTACTGGAGTTCGTCATAATTATCGATCTATTGTTTATTTGTATCGGATTCCCTCAAAGGCACTCTTTAATTAACAGGAGTGCCCTCGACAAGGGAGGGCCTGGTATGGGTGGCCATATTGCGTATTAGCTAAAATAATACGTATATTTGATTTTATAATTGGTAATTTTAAAGTCTCATTTAGATATCTACTAATTTAATAATGTAAGGAATGACGTTGGTAAGTAGGTATATACATAGGTACAGGACTGGATAAAAAGTGATGTCGGTTGATGCATTTTAACTCCAAACTTTTGTATATTAAGTATGATTAAAAAAAAGTTGTGTGGTTTCATGAAACCACGGTAAAAGTGAAACTTTCCGAACACTGCTTTATACCTACTCGGCAGCCGACCGTCACGCGACATGCGCTACACAGACCAAAAAGTTTGAGACGATGTAATAAAAGTTTCACTTTAATAATAAAAAAAATATTGTGTTATGGTTTATATTGATATTGTATCTCTATTTATTCGAACCCTTTTTATATTTTTTGTGCAGACAGTATAAATAAGAACCATATTTTGTAGGTATGACTTGCTCCTATAGTCACGAGCGACTGAAAATCAGTGCTCTACGTTGCAGCTTATACTGAGCTTTTGGCACTTCTCAGCTTCTGAAAGTTATTGCCATATTATTTATTCAAATTTATTATCTTCTTAACATTACATTGTAACTAATATTTAAAATCTCCAAGATGGCGGTCACTCGTTCAAAAAAATCGCATAACCCGGCATATTTAAATGAACAGTGTAGCTCACTCGGAACGCAGTACGTGCCTTGCATCTTAATTCCGCAACCAACAGCTTCTAACGACCCTGATAACTGGATAACCCGCTAATGACGTCACTTGAGGACTTATTAAACGAATAATGAGTATAGTTCAGCTTAGATTAAGTACAAGGGGCTCGATTTCAAACTTGTTACGGGTCGAAGGAATGTTCATAACGAGTTGGAAGTTTTATCATTATAACTTATTATGGATAACGAGGTTGTCTGTTTAACGATTCACTTTTTTCAAGCCTAGATAACTTCTTAACTCTTGTGAAGTATCTAATTCTTGTTATTTTAAAGGTGTTGATGTAAAGATGTTAATAATTATAATTATTTTCTTTTTTGCGCTACGATGCCTACGCAGCACTTTTTCAAAAAACAAAAACAAGAAACAAAATATCTATTACCTTGTATGTATAGTATTAAAAATAAATATCATCAGTACCTATTTATTGTAAAAATATCATCCATCTTTAATTTATCTCCTTCTCCGTCTACTTTTGAAAAATGTTCATAAAAAATTAAGAAGAAAATTGGTTGTGTATTGCAATATGATTTAAACAATTTTTTAAACAATTTATTTATCATATAGAATGAGTGTGTGGTTACAATAGGCTTGGAACTTTTCTGGATTATTTTAAAAATAACTTGTAGTAGGGAACTAATATACACATTAGTAACATATCATTTAGGTACTAATCATTTTACATGACTTCCAGACTAAAAAACCCTTATTTCAAGTATATAAAAGACCAAGCTCTATTATTTAAATAATAATTACCTAATCAGTAGATAATGTTGTTTAATTTAACAACACTTAATTAAAGATGGCGCTCTCATAAAACAAAAGCCACAATTGAACGCGGTCTATCTGTGCATTACAGTCGCTTTATTTCAGTCTGCAATAAAATTTCAATTAAACAGAAATGACTTCAAATATAAGCGCTCTTTTGTTAACGGATTAGCCCCTGGAATTTAGAGGGCTAGTAATTGAAATAGCTATGTGTATTAGACGGTATTACTACCGACCAGTATAACTTGACCCTCCACGCCCCCGATTGTATGAGAACCTACAAGTCTATAGGGTCTTGTGAAGTAGTTGAGGGGTCAAGTTATACTGGTGGGGTTGTGTCGTCACATTCTTGGCGGATTACAAGTCTCAGTGACAGAACGTTTTCAATTAACCATCCCCTGTTTTGTATTGGATATTAATTTATTGCACTCATATGTTGGATAATGCGGTTGCAGCGTAATTGCATTTTATTGGACTTTGTATTTTAATAACTACCTATTATATTTTATTGACTTTAAGAGGATAATATAGGATTAAAGTGTATTGTTATGTCTGTTTGTGGCATTGTAGAGCCGAAACCGAAAATCGGTTTATTTGTAAGTTTTAATGTGACATTGAACTCTAGTATCGAGTATGTATCATAGAATAGGTGGGATAAATATATTAATTATAATTTCCAATTGCAAATTTCGGCAATACCCACACTATTTATTTTCTTTACCGAAACATGTTTATTTTTTCCATCTTAATTCTACTTGTAACACCAAAAGTCGGTGCTATTGTGTTTTTGCGACACTCAAAGTAACTTTAACGTGTAACATTGTCCTAAAAACACAATCTTTTCGATTAAATGACACAAAATTGGTATTCAATATTATTGAACGGTAGCCTGTATAAACACAGATTTCCGCAAAAGAGCAAAAACTTGTGAAAACACCCGAAGCGCCACTCCACTTTAACTAAACAAAAAATGCTTTAAAACTAACAAATTGGGGTTTAAAGCGCCGCCCGTGAAATTGATTGAAAAAATTACTAGTTGCTGAATTGTTGGTATTTATTTAATAACTTGGTAAATTCGTATAATTTCGCATTTCGCAAGAAGAATGAAGGTTTCAATAGTTTTATGTTTACATTTATAAAATTTTCTTTTCTTTAGTCTTTATATACCTATACATATATTACAGGAATGTAATTTTTTGTTCTCTCTGCAGACAAATGGTCTAGGTAGTTACAAAAAGCGTTTCATTTTTTTTAATCGTCCTGCCCGTTTGTGATGTGTTCACTTTTTACATTGCTGAACGAATTTCGATTAATTTTGATAGAGACATAAAACGACTAAATCCCTAGGGGGTGAAATGGGGGATGAAAATGTAACATTCACACATTGCAAGCTAGTATTACCTATACTTAGTCGAATTATTCAACCCTTCAATTACAATTACAATAAAATAAATTACAATAAATACTTCACAATATTTTGACAAGCGCCACGCCTCTCACGGATTACAGGGGATTACTTTGGATCCACTTCCTTGCTACAAAGGTGTATTGTATCGAATAAAGGACGTCTTACACATTGTTCATTGTATCCACAAAAATGCAGTTATTGGCCTTATTTTTTATTTATGTTGAGATATTTTAATAGAAGTGGGCTAGATAGGTTAAATTGTTTTGATATTTAAGTTGAGCTTTCCGTTGTTTTTTTCCGTTTCGATCTTTTCTTAAAAATATATCGAATAGTAAAGTAATGAAAGCGCAAGAAAGATACATTTCAGTCATAAGAAAACCCAAACGTAGGTATTCAACATCATAAAACAAAATAAAATAGCCGTATAAGATTATTCCATTCGTCTCAACCGCGATTAAAATACGTAGGTACGAGTAGGTACCTACTACTTCTACTACATGCCTTAAGTAATATTACATTATTGATATCCTAAAAGCGACAGTCGAAATAGTTTCAAATAAACTCGGTTTTAATTGAAAACTTTTACAACAAATCCACCCAGATCTACACTAGGTATGCACATCACTTTTTTACAGAATGATGTATCTCCAGGCTGTTAAAGCACTAGTTTTTCAAATATCTAGGATATAAAATCTAGAATGTTCGTCATATTCTTTTGAAAAGTAAAATAAATATTTTGAAAACAATCTAGATGCGTCTTCGTCTACCGCCCTCGGCTGTACTTGGCCAAATCATTGTACGACGCTACACGGGAAAATCAACCCTAAAGACGATTTGCAAACACGAAAAATAAAGTTGAAAATCGCATGTGCAAGGACTATGTCGTCGCGTTATGACTAGTAAACATAGCGTTTTGAATTTTATGCAAATAGCTTTTAGGTTTTAATTTGAGTGGGAACGTCATAAGGAAAGCATGCGCTAGTGATGGGAAATTGACATTCTAACATTCTGTATTTGATTAATTTTATTTATAATTTTTTATTTATTTGAGAAGTTAATCTTAGAAATTCTAGTAGCTAGATATTGATAGTCAGATATAGAAATTAGTCTGATGATACAATGCTCATTAGTAAAGTGATATATAATCAAGAGCATAGAGTGCATCTATCCTACAATGCCTGTAGTTGAAATAAAAAGAAATTACTTCGGTTTTAATCCATTCAAATCCTTATTTTTGCGGGCGGGACTCCACTAAGGGGCTGGTCTATACTACATATTTACTGTGTTAACAGCCTTATTGTAATAAGTTCAACGAGATTGTATGCTTGATATTTGAATAAATATTTTTTACTTTTACTTTACTTACTATTTTCACAATTGACCTACAAGACGGATTAGTTACATGTCAAATTACAAAAGGCTTAGTACAAAGTTAAACCGCATGAGCATTAAAGATTAAGTTATTTTATGTTAAATCAAACTGAACTACATGTTTGTTAGAGAGCTACAAATATCCTATAAAAAAGTAACAAAAAAAACCTGTAATTGAATCATCGACAACAAATCACCGATTAAAGAAGTTATAATGACATCCCTATCAAAACGTCGAAACGCGGGGCGCGGGGCGGGTTTAATAGCAGGCAGTTAGGACTCTTTGTCCTACGTGTGAAGTGAGCACTAGGGCACACGGGCCCACAGCCTACCACTCCCCGCAGACCCCCCGCGCCCCCCGCGGCACCCCGTCGCCAAGGCCCGCTCGGCTTCCGCGCAGACACTCTCAGGGGTCAACATACACTAGCCGGCTCAAGTATAAAACGTGTTTATTACGAACCACGTTTCCTGCATTGCATTTACGCGATTACCGTTATTGCCACACTAGAATTTCAGCTAAAGTTATTTGCGATACGGGTGATATTCGCGTGCGCGTATTCGTGTTTATATTGCGAATTTTTGCCGGGCGTACGGTACAGTTATTCCATAGGTGTTTCAAGGTGACGCCGCGGGCGATTCCGGGAGGGGACGCTAGTCTAATCCTTGTTGAGTGTTACCCATGTGCTGTGCCGGCCTATTAGAATAATTTATTTATATAACACTTTTATACAATATACATGGCGTCTAAATGCTGTAAGTGTCTAGGAAAATTGTAACCTATAGCAACATACCTAACTGTATTCACAGTATTAGTATATTCACATAATTATCTGTGATAATACTAAAACAAGTTCGAAAACCGTTATCATGTTTCCATACTCTGCGTGATTTACCTACTCTGCATTATTCTATCTTAAAAAAACATTACATTTTTTATGCTAATTGGAGATCAATAAAACAAAAAGACTGAAACCAATTTTACCAATTCCAAATGAATTTGAGAAAAGTAAATAAAAATATAGGCATAAAATCATTCAGAATCTAAAATATTTTTTTGATTAAATTATTTGACTTTTTTAATTGTTTGATGACATAAAATCGACGGAAACGGATGACTTTTTGAATAAGTTTATCGGTGTTTAATTTTTTGAAATATTTCATATAGTTTTAAGAAACTGTGTTTTCAATATCCTTAATAAAAAAACTTAGGTATAGGTAGCTACTGTTATTATTATGATCCAATTAGGTAAGTATAATTAGACAGTGCTTCTAAGCTCATTTTCTTTCACTTTACTTGTACATGTAGTGTAGAAAAGATAAATTTCCATTATGCGCTTGAAGTTACTTTTACAAAATATAAAAGCGATATTGAGGTCTGAAAAATATTTATCTTCATAAATTTGTTGCTACAGTTAAAAATGTTTGTAAATACCTGGTAGATAAGCAATAGTCCAACCTACATAAATTTAAAGTTTTTTTTTATACTTAGATAAATTAAACTTTATAAATACTTAGGTACCTACCTTTCCCCGGATAAAAATAAGTTATAACAATGAAATTAGATTTAATTGATTTTGTAAGCTTGCAAATCAAAATAAACATTAATTTAAAAGTAATATTTATAATCTAAAAAAAAAACTTCTAAATTACTTAAAGAAGGTACCATCTAAAGAACTGAAATAAAACTCTACATATAGTTGTGTGATTATCAAATTCAAATTCATTTATTTGCCAATAAACACAAATATCTTCATATTTGCAGATAAAGCTTCATACAATTTTAAAAGCTGCATAAACCCTGATAATTCACGTTCCTTTTCAAAAGTGAGCTCAGCTAATCCCGTCTAAATATCAAATAAAACAACGCCTAACAGCGTAGCATAATAAGCTCCCTTTCTTCCTCGCATCCTTCAGGCCTTGTTCGAAGTACAAATAGTCGTTTGTTCCCGACTCTCTTACAATCTAACACCTAGCTATTGTTCCTCTAAAAACTAATGAACACACCTCGCGCTAACATGAGTGACAATCGAGCCGAGGACGGCGGGGCGGCGGGCGGGGGGCATAACGACGCAAAAAGAAAAAAACAACCAATTGGCACTTAGCTTGTAGCAAACAAACGACTAACTACAATGTCTTCATATTTAGTTAGCATTATTTCACGTGTTCCGTACAATCGAGCTCTATTCGCGGGCTATAGAGCTCATATTCGAATGCCTCCACCCGGGGGCAATTATTTTTCACGGACATAGTAAATTCTGAAGACGCTTTTGCAGAAGAATTAAATGTGGCGTCTTGTTGTTTCAAAATGGTCGTGCTGAGCGCTGTATATACGTCAGTTTTTAAGCTTTTCCGTTGTATGCTTGAGAAAAATGGGGTATTTTGAGGTCCTACTCTGTTCTAATTGTAGGCAAATGGAACAACTTTTACGGGAAATTAGCTTCGTGTTTTTTTGTACGAATCTCGGTCAAAGTTGAAAATGCCTTGAGTTTTCACACCTTGCAAGTGTTTGGTATTTCAGTGCTGTGAATATTTGAACGAAAAAATGGGTGTTATTAAAATAAAGAATGTAAACAGGAAAAATGATGAAGTTCATAACCACTGAATACTTGCAACAGACATAATATTGATTTCATTGATTCTCTATTATGTTATTGGAACCTTAATATAGTTCATTGGTAAAAATCTGAACAAATTATAGGTAATAATATCAGGTTTTTTTACTAGTTCTACAGGTATGGGCAAAACCGAGGTGAAAGTATATAACTTTATATTCTCCAAATATGCTTAGTTACAAGTTGAGAGGCTTTAAGTCGGATATATAGAGCAAAAAATATGATTTCAATTAAGAAGCACTTGCATTTGCGCACGCAGCTAAGTTATTTTTTGGGCAAAAGAGTTTTTTAAGAAAGTAAGTATTAATTAACTAAAGAAAAACTTAATAATAGGATAAACCTACAGAAAAAACTACCCGACAAATGTATCATACACCTCTTTCAAATATCAAATTTCAGAAAAATATGTAAAAATATAAATAATAATAAAAAGGGAGGAAATTTTCTTGCATATCAAAATCCAAAATACCAAAACCAAACCACATACCTTAAAAAAATGAACCCGTTAAAATATCAAAGCCCAAAGCCATGTCCGCAAGGTGGCTGGGGCACACGATTGCCCCTACAGCCATTAATATATTAGCGGCGACTTGCCCCGGGAAACCCTCATTAAACGGTGGATAGCGTTTAATAAGAAAATAGCGAATTCATACGGCGACGGAATTAAGCGATTCCGATTCGGCTTGGGGCACACTTGGCTCGGAATATTATAGTTGCTTTTTTGCGTGCTTAATGGGAGATTGTAAGGTTTTTAGGATCAGTTGTTAGCATTGATTTTTTTTAATCGTATGTCAAACTATGGGTTTATTAGGTTCTAAATAAATAATTACATGTGAGTTCTTGGAAATAAATTCAAATTCTGGTTGGTGATGGTAATATGTAGGTACATTATCAACTTAGCCATTATTGTAAGTACTAAATATTGACAGAAACATAAGGAGGAGATTTCTTCTCCTCTTCATAAAATTTAAATTTTTCGTTAGGGTCATATTTATTGTGAAAAATTAGCTCCTGTAGAGCTATTCTGCTCTGTAGTACATGTTAATTAAAGAAAAATCGTAGTGCTTTGTTATGGGTGCTATTACCGATTTTTAACAAAAAACGTTATTTTACGGTACCATTTTAACTCAAAGCAATTACACGTGAGAACAAAGTAATATCTTAATTTAAAGATAATATATTCAGTTCTACGATCATCTTATAAAAATTGTACGACGTCATACAAAATTGTCGCTGAAATACGATTTTCCCAGCACAATGATCGCATAAAATGCAAAAAAATGGGGTCTAAAACGGTACAATTTTAAGAAAATTAAAAGCCTAATCTATCTTCTTACCTATAAATTATTGAGGGATATATAGTCCTTTATAGATTCTGATAATTTTTTTGTATCTAAATCAAAATTTTAATTCAATTATTAGCTAAATTAAAAATACTTGTCGATTTCTTCATACATTTTGCTCTCGCGGGTCGTCAGACCGCGCTCAGAAGCGCTCTTGGAAGGACGGGTGTATCGCTCCTCGTCCCAAAAATAAAACGAATTAGAAAAAGATTATTGTGCGTGCACTGTCGTTTTCGTGATTTGAAATATTTGATACTTTATAAGAGTAAACTGTATAAGTTTTATATTCCAATTATTTGTAATTTAAAATTATGTTTTAAAAATTACCTTGCCTGAGATGCTCTTTTTTATGGGTTGTTGAATAGATTGGTGGAGTAAAACAATTCAAGATGGCGTCGACGAAAATTTGACTTTTTTCGTGATGGGTGTCATTTTCATAGTTTTTGGGGTAGCTATTAACGAATATGAGGTCAAAACTGAAATCCAAGATGACGCCGACGAAAATTGTACATCTTTTCGTCATGGGTGTCATTTTCATGGTTTTTGGGGTAGCTATTAACCAATATGAGGTCAAAACTAAAATCCAAGATGGCGCCGACGAAAAATTTGACATATTTTCGTCATGGGTGTCATTTTCATGGTTTTTGGGGTAGCTATTAACGAATATGAGGTCAAAACTATAATCCAAGATGGCGCTGACGAAAATTTGACTTTTTTTCGTGATGGGTGTCATTTTCATGGTTTTTGGGGTAGCTATTAACGAATATGAGGTCAAAATTATAATCCAAGACGGTGCCGACGAAAATTTTACATCTTTTCGTCATGGGTGTCATTTTCATGG
>CAJQZM010033742.1:16557-30037 GCA_907164665.1 Colias nastes
GTCGGCGCCATCTTGGATTTTAGTTTTGACCTCATATTGGTTAATAGATACCCCAATAACCATGAAAATGACACCCATGACGAAAATATGTAAAATTTTCGTCCGCGCCATCTTGGATTTTAGTTTTGACCTCATATTGGTTAATAGCTACCCCAAAAACCATGAAAATGACACCCATGACGAAATGATGTCAAATTTTCGTCGGCGCCATTTTGGATTTTAGATTTGACCTCATATTGATTAATAGCTACTCCAACTCCTTGAAAATGACACCCATGACGAAAAGATTTCAAATTTTCGTCGGCGCCATCTTGGATTTTAGTTTTGACCTCATATTGGTTAATAGCTACCCCAAAAACCACCCACATTTGCAAATGTGTTTGCTACTTAGGAAAAGTTCAGATTTAAAGATATAGGTAATGTGACGAATTTAATTTATTTCATTCCGACTGTTTCTCGGAATAACATACATTTACTAAGAATTGCATACAATGCCGGGTTTAATATATTGCCGGTAACATAATATTATGTATGATAATAATTCTTAAAAAAGTATTTTATACATTTCTTAAAAAGCTTCGATATTGTATACAATAATACAATTCATATTCAAATTGTTGTAAAATAGTCACACTTTTTTAAGTTGGTTGAAATTGAATACACTAAAATACTTATAAGGATCGTACCTACTAATAAAAGTAACAAAATGATTTTTAAAGTTCCCAGTAATCTTCTGGAATCAATTTCAATAAAAATATAAAAAAATAATAATATCAAGTATGAAGATGGTCTATAAAATGGAATGCGCTATGTTTACGTGAGCGTGATGTCCCGCGAACCACGTTGCGACGTTAAATACCTAAATTTGAGTAGCGCAGATTTGTGACAGCGTCCTTAAGCGTTACTTATTTAAGGTACTCAGTGATATCTAAATCAAATTATAAACCAAAATCTATTGCTAAAATGTTTATAACCTTTTGTTTTATAATCGGAGATTTAATCTATGTTAATTTTAATCACTACTTCAGTATCTATAAGTCATAAGCAAAATGCTCTACATAAACTGTTAGAACGTTTTTCCTAAATAGGGAGGAATAATTATTCACTCAACTAGATTACAATGTTAATATGAATAATTATATCATTGGCATTTATAGTTAATTTATTCATCGCCCGTTGTGTCGCGCGCCGGCGAACGATTGTCATTGCAAGGTTTGGTTCGAAAGTGAATTAACAATGAAGTCGGCGCCGCGTGCCCCCCCTCCCTCCCCGCGCACACCCGCGACATCCCCTCCCCCTCACACCCTCGCACAGCCCAATTGAACGAACAAACATAGGTACAACTATGACCTATTTGCGGCGCAGTCTTCATTTCTTGTCCGTTCTTTAAACTTTACAAAGTTTTACAGGCATTTTTAATTGCTTCTACAAGCGACGTGGCGAAGGAAAGATTTCTAGATATTTTAACGATTCACTCTTATAAGACATAGCGTTATTTCTTCAACAGATTTAGAAGGTAAAAGTCAAATCTAATTACCAGCTAACACTTCCGCAAACCGTTGCATGTTTCTAAAAAAATAAAACGTTCACACCGTAATTACGGAACAAAAACCAGTCCCTCTGAAGTTGTACATTGTCCTAATGCTAATCCGTGCGACCCTTGCTAATGGAGGTTTTAAGAAAGCGAAATTAAGCCATCTTGCGTCAAAAAGTCCAAAAGTGGGGACTGGGGCGGCCGGGAACGTCGTATCCTACTGACAAATATGTTTTGTTTTTGTGCTCCGATTTTAGCTTGGCGGTTTTTGGCGGTTTTCTTGAATCGTGTACGTTTTGTAATAATTATGAACTAAACTGTATCATTTATTGAAGTGAAACTTCTTTATCGGGGTTGGAAAAAAATTTAGTGTAACATTTTGTCGTTACGCGTGACATTTTTCCGTTACGCGCCATCTTTTTCTTATCCCTACCACGCATGCTTCGACGTATTTCTGTAAAGTTGCATATAGTAAATTATTTTTTCAAAAATAAGGTCATAAAGAAGTTTCACTTCTTACGTGTGTACACTAGCTGTACACGCACACATTTTTTAGTCTCTTTAGGCTCTTAAAAATGCGTTTGTAGTACGTTAAATAATGTAGGAATTGATTTAATTGTACATAGATATCTTTCTTGATATTATAATTTATAACATGAAAGGTGCTTGGTTTTGGAAGATCTTTGTACTAAATGGAAGGGGAGGAGGTTGCTAAACTTGTACATTAGTATACTAAACTCTACTTAGTTATGATATTTCCATTTTCTCCTACTAATACTGATCGCAAAGTCATAATAAAATATTTAATATCAATACATACCTACTACATATTTACTCAATTTCGTATTCAAATCATGGCCCATAAAGTACGACAATATCAGCGCTGAACAACACAATATTTAATAAAATTACCATAACGATGATACGTTCGTATTAAATAACTCATTGTAAATAAGCGCCCAATTTATATTCTGCCCCGGGGATATTATCATAATCGGCCAACGAGCGGGACACAACATACCTCAATTCCCCGCGCCAGACAAGGACGAACGATCTGAAAACTTCTGACGACGCTAAAAATTTATTGGAGTTCTTATAATGAGGTTGTATTCCAGTTTGGAAAATTCTTGGAGTGATTCAACTGAATTGTAGACTCTATCACAACTTGTTTAAGGTACACAGTCGTATGGTTAACATCTCTTTCAGTACTGTGTCCAAGAATTCCACGTTTCACTTAATTAATTTTTCATTTAATTAATTCCGTACATAACGTTGTTTTCTAAGAAATTATACAAACGCAAGCTCTTTATTAAATTAATCATCCATTTAGAGGACATATTCAAATTATTGAAATTGTGTGCATTCAATCAACGTTTGTTAATTTTCTCATAAAACCCTAAAAACAAAGCGAGATTGCCAATTTGAATTCCACCAAAACCGTTTCCAATTTCAGCGCAGAACACAAAGATACCGTCGCAAAGCACAAAGGTAAAATAAAGGATCCATTGTTCTGACTTATTAGTCAATTCAACAATATCCTAACTGGAGAGCCCTCAGGCGATAGTTTAGAATCCTTCACACCTGTCTCGATAACAAACAAACTAGAAAAATTCGCACTGCGAGGTCGAGTGTCCTCTATTATTGTTATCTGTGTGGGACTTTAGACTTTAAACATGCGGTTTAGGGTTTAAATTAGCGTGTGGGGGCGATAGTTTCATTTTGAGGCTAATTAGAAATGGGGGGGTCGTGGGCGGCTGGGCGGCTGCGCCCTACAATGTGAACTCTACGCCGTCAGCTGTAGACTGCCAACTGTTTGTTTTATAACTCATAAATAAATCCGATTGTACTGTTTGTTTGTGGTAAATATTTTCGTTAGTGCATTGAGCGCTGGTCTTTATTCGCTTTGGGAGCGTTGCACTGGTGTACGAAATAATTGTGCTTTTGACGGGAATTAATCTATTCGAAGTTAAAGATAACAAGACAAGATAAAAAAGTATAAATTCAAGTGTAATAAACATTTTGTTCTCCAAATTTAGTTGATAACAAACTATAAAGTAAACACGAATAGATACGTGCTAAGTTGGTTGTCTTTACCATTTTGTAGAGCTCGTGAAAAGTTACAAATGTTGTGACACGAGTTCATATAGTCAGCCTACCATCTTAAACTAACATTCTCGTTTATATTCTCAACTATATACCTATATCTACCTACTTACCTAACTTCTTACCACATACTATTCCATCATATTATTCGCCAGTAGCGAATTATGATTAATTTTCATATTCATAACCAGCTACGCTCTTCCTTTACATACAACGTGTATGTACAGGAAAAATGTAAAACTCAATAATGAACTAAAAAAATCCTCAAAGTCGAATATTTCGCAAGCATCGCCAGGCATTCCACTAGTGGTGTGAAAGTAGCTATTAAAGTCGCAAGCTTTGTGCGAAGGTGTCGAGCCGCGGCTCCAGTACCACCTCGCTAAGTCGCTATACTATAGCACTCAGCTTCACTTCGACTTTTCATATTCATTAATTACACGTCTTTGATATTTGCTATTGGTGTTTTTTGTTTAGATTTGTAGTTTTTCTAGAATTCGATCAATTGTAAACATGTTGATAGAATTTGTAATTGTTTTTGGAAGATGTAAATTTTTGACAAATAATGATTAAAAAGTTAAGTCAATTTGATCGTTTGTAAGGATTATATAATATAATATTTATGTCACGAATCTTATTTTAATTACCTATGTGTTGTTTTGATTATAATATGGTAAGCTTCTTTCAAGATTACTTACAGTGCAGTCAAAATATTCAAGTAGGTACTTTTTCTTCGAAACGATTTTTAAATCGTTCTCGAGTCTTCTTATTACCGACATAGCCGTTTTTTTATTTGCAACTTTTTAACTCATTTGACGTTCACTTCTTCAAGTGAACTTCAAGTGGGCAACGTCTGGCCGAGCGCGAGAGGCCAATCGATATGAGCTGAGCCGTTCTCTAGACGGTGATCTGCATAATGTGTTGATTATAAAGCGATCACACAACAATAAGTGCCGCGGGACAAAGGCACTGTCTACGTAAGCCCCCTCCGCCCGCCGCGTGATACAGTGCCGTTACATGCAAGAATCGCGATTAATTAATTTATTAGTTAATTTATGTACCTAATTGCCTAATTATATGTATTAATATGCGAGGGTTAGTCCGTCTTCTTCATTTGTTTTATCTACATTAATATTATTCGATTTTTAAATTGATTTAAAATATATAATCGCCTTTTGGGACATAAGTCCCAGTAGCTAGTGCAAGTTGACGCATTTTCTTCATATTAAAACAGTAGAAAAATTACGTATTTTTTTACAAAATACCTGTTCTCCACCTTTTCTTTAAATCTATTACAAATGCATAATTTTCAAACTTTTATCGTGTCGCAGTCGTGTCGTGGCGTCGTGTCGTGTCGTGTGTCGCGCGGGTAGCAATATGCGCGATGTTTGTGTCGAAACGCGCGGCTAATATCGGCCGGAGCGCTCTTACTTCACACCTCCACGGATCTCGCTTTGAATTGCCTTGTGGCTTTGTGGCGAGATGTAGCGATTTTGGTTTATAATTTGTAGGTAATTAATTGATTAAATCTTTGTAATGAGTTTGTAGAAATTTCTTTCGTATAAACAGATTCGTTGCTTACACACGAGTACTATACATGGAGAAAATACATTATTTTGAGCTCTAGAAACGAGTTAAATAGTCAAAGAATATACATATTATCTAGTCGTCGAAATAAATTAAACTTACAGCTATTTTACTACATACCTATAGCGTCTTTACTAATTAAATACTTTGCGTATGCTACTATACTAGGTTTAAATAAATTATAAAGGCCAAATAACTAACGAAATCCTATCATAATTAAATCAATTATTAAATCTTAGTCATGCCCTTTATTAACAATATCCCGCTATCGCTCATAACTTAACCCATTCCAAAAACCGGTTCCACAAGGAAGGGTTGGAACACGTGTTCCTGTGTATGTGTGCGTGTGTGTGTATATGTGTGTGTGTGTGAACCAATAACCGACTACCCTTTTCGTTAATGTCGGAATTACAGCCTGCTAAATTAATACTACAGTCATGTAAATAATTATCGTCTTATTGGAATTGGCAAGTCCTAGATTTGATAGATAGAATGTTATATTCAAGTTATGTCGATTTAAAAGTGTTTCTAGAAAAAGTATTAATAAATAAATGTTTGAATTTGTTTCTGTCGGCTGTATTAAAGTTTCTGTTTCTTTCATGCTTTCTTGTATAGGAGATGGGTAGGTTCTGCTCTCGTAACATACAAACATTTTAGCAATAACAGAATAATCGACCTGAATGGTTATTATGAAGTTCTTGATAGTAATAAACTTGTGATGAGTCCAGCCACAACACCAATTTCGCAATTATTAGTGCTTCAAAATATTGTACATGCAGCTAATATAAAGAAACCATAGAAAGCTGTTTTAGTTTACTATTATAAACTAGATTTCCGCCCGCGGCTTCGCCCGCGTTTTTAAAAAAAAAACCCGCATAGTTCCCGTTTCAGTGGGATTTCCGGGATAATCACTAACATATGTCTTATTCTGGGTGTTCAGCTACCTACATAGCAAATTTCATTGTAATCGGTTCAGTAGTATTTGCGTGAAAGCTCTAATTTGCATAAGCACGTTAATCTCATCACCACCATCATCACCATCAGCCCATATACGTTCCCACTGCTGGGACACGGGCCTCCTATGAGGGTACAGGCCATAATCCACCACGCTGGCCAAGTGCGGGTTGGCGGATGTCAATTTTCATCCAGCTAATTGGATGTTTTTACAAGAAGCAGTAAGATTCATGGAGCTATCCTCACAAAATTTCGCTTTTGTATTAGCAGTAGAAAAAGATTTCATTACAAAAGCCTTGTTTAGAGTTGGAATTGGCGCTGCGTGAAATGTGAGTAGAAGTTTATTTTACCTTAGTTCCACCATTACGATATACATGTAAAATTTCACAAGTGCATAACCATAAGCATTATGAAAACTAAATTGTGTGTCATTCACCACCACTATTCCGGAAAATACCAAGTGAATTTGTTAAGATACGGAATATTTTCCCTTTAAGGTATTTTTTCCACATTAAAGGCACTAATCGATAAATAAAAGGGTGCACAAATATAGGATTCCAGACACATTAGCCTTTGAGAACTAGCAATTGCCAAAATCGCTTAGTACCTAGCCCTTCAAGTTACATTTCGACCCGCCCTTACTAGTTTTAAAGACGAAATATGCCTCTACAAAAGGTATAATGCGATTTTCAACAACTCTGGGTAACTATAACTTTATTGATTGTTATTTATTTGGGTTTAACGCCATTTAAAGTTAAAACAACTTACCTACTTAAATTATATTTTACTATGTAGATCAACATACACCTACACACAAATAATATATAAAATACAGAATTTCCAAATGAAAATTGATTTAATGGTGTTAAATATGCTATAAAACCTACTAACATTATTGAATCTATCTACATATTATACAAAGAAAAAACTCAATATGTCTTCGATAAATATTTCCAGAACGCTCTACATAACGGTATAATTATAAAAATATTCACAGAAGCATAACTGCTGATCAGTTAGTATATCTATTAGTCGTGGATGTCATAATATTTTGTAATCTCATTTTTTGCTCCATAATTGTTTAAATCATACCGTCATATTTCGAGGTATTTCTTCAAGAACATTTGAAAATTTCCTAGAAATATTTTCTACATGAATACTATAACATCTTATAACGTCCACCCACGCTATCATTTAACTTTGATTATAAGTTTAACACTCATTATTTTACCACTATCTAATGTAATAACAAACATAAATCATTTTAATTTATGTACTTTGAGCTCATTGCCAATTTATATCTAGAGATAAGAACTAATAACGCATAAGCAGTTGTCAGTAAAACATTTCAAACTTTCACATTTATGTACAGTGTGTTTGTAGCTATTTAAAATAAAAACTAAGTAGATACCTATGCCTAGTTTCCATATTAGCCATTTGCTTCATTGCCTTAGCCTGGGCATCGTTGGGCGTGTAGATATTTTATTAACCTATTTGCAAAAGGATTATTTATAATTAGGATAGCCGTATAATGTATATTTATTTATATCTTATTTATTTTATTCCTTCATTACAAGTCAAGATATCCGTTTTAAATTAAGAAATACTAAATATTATAAACACTAAATAAATTCAATGACACCGCTCTCTCTGTCCACTCTACCTTGAGGCTGAAAACCTTGTTAATGTTAGTACATCTACACGTGGAAACTTTTAAGGATATAGCTTAACTAAGTACTTTTCTATAAAACTACAATAATATTAAAGATTCTTAATTCGGACTTTCTATAATTATAAGCTTAAGAGCTTACAGCTTATTCAAGCGACCATTTTAACTCTTCTTGTCTTCAACAAATTAGAAGTACCTAATGTGAAATAAAAATTCTATAGTTAACTCGTATGGCTTAAAATTAGTTAGCTTTGCCATCTGTTCATGTTTTCAAAACTTAAGGTGTAGTGTAGGTTCTTAATTGAGTAATAAACCTGTATAGTTACACTTCTTTTCAGCTTCTTTAAAACAATATTTTTGGTAATTGCAAGCCCAAAATGAAACAGGTCCCTTACAATATGAGTAGATATAGACGCCATATACACAGCCCCTTATCCACGCAACCCTCGCCCAATATCTTTGAAATCGATTCGACACTCATTACATCGAGATGAAACAAATAGAAATACACACTTTACAATATTTTTCAACCCGTATTTCCATGCTATTTTGGTTGAAGCATAATATTGATTTAAACTTTAGTATTTTGGCTGAAAGGTGTATGATGTACCTAGCGATAATCACTCACTTTAATTGTAGTATTTCAGTCTCTAGGCTCGGTTGCTCTATAGTCTATGGGCATATTAGGTACACGGTAAACATCTTCATGTATAAATCAGTAAAATATCGATTAATTGTATCTATCAGTATAGGTACTTTTCAGCATCTGCAGAGACATGATTATGATTATTTTATAAACGAAAAATGCGGAGATTGATTCAATTTGAAATATTGTTTTGCAACAATCGGTGCTCCAACAAATTTCAACAAAGCTCATTGGTGATATTATAAATTGGAAATGGTGCAGCAAAATATGGATGATGATGATAATAAATCACAGTAAACTAAGACACATTATTGTAAGAAATTCATTGTGAATCGTCAATACAACTTGAGATTTTAATGCACATTAAAAAGAGGAATAAATAGGTATAAAGATAT
This sequence comes from Colias nastes, assembly GCA_907164665.1. Classification (NCBI taxonomy): domain Eukaryota; kingdom Metazoa; phylum Arthropoda; class Insecta; order Lepidoptera; family Pieridae; genus Colias; species Colias nastes. The sequence continues at coordinate 25,443 of CAJQZM010033742.1, forward strand.
TACTTAGTAGAAACATGTAATAACAAATTGGTATGTATATCTGCCTAGATCACATAAGTGTGTTTCTATTAAACACCTCCTTTTCACATTCGTTTATAAACAACTTATTAAACAATCTGTCTTCCCTAATAACATCTAAACTCTTAATGCAGGTGTCTCCTAAAAAAAGTCGTGATTCCTAACGCTTTCTAAAGACTCCAATAACCGATAGACAATGGGGAAGCCAAAATAAAGCGCGAACAAAACAGTCTAACCTGACCACTAATTTTGAATATCAGCTAACCTATTATCAGGTTGACGGAATCTCGAGGGCTTTATCCAGCCCTCATTGTGAGGAACAAAGAGGTATTCTGTGAGGTGTGAGCTGCCTGTTATCTTTGCTTCGCAACTGGTTTCTTATAAAGCCTTTTTGTGGAATCTTTGTGAGGTGTCGTCGTGTTTACTAGCTTTGGTCGTATAAATGAAGGCTTTAATTGGATGAGCGATTAGATTTCGTATTATATTTAGCTGCGATGTTGTATAGGATAGATATATACCAGAAATAGGACCGGTCGTATAACAATACGACCGGTCCTATTTCTGGTATAAATATCTAAGACTAACAAGTCTTAGATATTTATAGCAGTATGACGAATGAAATGCGTATCTAAAAGAAGCTTCTTTGAAATGAAACATTTCTATCGGATGACAGGAATCAAGAAGAGAACATTCTCTTCATTTACGTTCACGGTTAGTCACGTTCACGTTTAAACACATTTCGTTACATGAGAGAGAAAAAGATATGACATACAGGGGAAGAGAGAGGAAAAACTATACATTTATATGTTTCGCATTTATCAGGTTCATACAAGCTAATGTCAAGCATACTCTATGAAATAGGTACACTTATACGGGCATATAGAATTGACTAGAAATTCCCTTTCATTTTTATTTTAAATAGAAAGTACTTGATTTCTTCATCACACCCCTTTTTCATAGCAATACGTGACCACCACAATTATTTTCATCGAATGTTTGCACCTAACAATATTATTGATCCTATAGCTATTAAGGTGAAGTAATATGCTAATTTTAATTGTTTATTTTGTAAGTGTAAAACGGACCGGAGAATTATTAAAAAAGAAGGCACGATGCGGTTTTAAAACCATTTTTCATCATGATTGTAATAAAACCCAATGTGTACCTACTAATGAATACTAAAACTAGTAGCTCTAGATAAATATATATTGTGAATAGTTTTGAAGAAAATACAATTAAAAACATAAGCCTATTTAGTTTAGATCTGGTAGTTAATTTCTAATAAAAAACTCTATGATTTTACACTAAACAATTTTGATAGAGGCACAGGATTCGCTGTCTTTTAAGACGTAGAGTCCTATAATTATTTTGACAATTGAATTTGGCAGTTTAAAAAGGTAGGTAAGGTAGATATAGTGCTTTACAGTGTAACAATGTGGTTTTAAGCTTTTTATTTTATCTATTTTTATATCTATTTGTATTTAACATGCTTAATTGGACTGTTCTCTAGTAAGTAAATAAAAAAAAACACATCTTATAGATGTTGTATACCTAATATTTAAAATTCATACAGCCTTTTTGTTAGAATAAGAGTTTTCAACATCGCATCAAAAGCTCTTGATTTATTTGTTGTTCAATCAAACAAATTAAAAATCAAATATCTCTGTACATTACATCTAATAAAATATAGTTACATATTTATAAATTACTAACCTTAGCTTACTAAATACCACATAAAAACCTCATTTAAAGCAGGAATAGCGATATAAAATGGTCGTTGAAAGTGCGCGGGCGCATTGTGCGCAGTGCACGCCAGTCGCTAACAACCTTTGTTCCCAACCTTATTAACTTAGCTCCAACCTTTGTAATGATTAGCTAATGCCCTCACATTTTGTTGAAAACTCTTGCATCAATTTATAAAAGATTTATTAATGTTTTTAGGCAATAGGTAAAATACTTTTCCTATTATCAGCTTATAACATAAGCTGATACAAGTAATTTAATTCATTAGTAGGTTTATGATTAGGATTTTAATTATGATGATGAAAGAATGATGATCATTTTTGTGTGGTTCTACATTTTTTCCATTTTTCATTGGTATCATACTTTTGAAGATGTAATAAAAAAATATTCCGGTAGACAATGTAGTAGAGTAGGTAATACCTGCCAATTCTCAGAATACATTTATTTTTAATGAAACTAAAATAAATATGAAAATGTTCATTTTTGTAGAGAAACTAAATAGATTAAGTATCTATAATTAATATCTTCAGCGGTTTTTAGATTAATTATGATAAATTTTCCTAATGTTTCGAAAATTCGATAATTATTTTTTACAAACAGGTATAAGGTAGGATAATAACCAAAACTTAAACTTTAGATACCTATTAATATAAATTAACTTAGGATTTTATCTTTATGGAATACCTTTATCTAGTTGAACATTATAAAATAAAAATGATGAACTATTCATAATCTAGATTATATTTATTGCTATTTAACAAGAAACGTTATATGTACTATATATACTTAGTTATATATACTATAATTTCATATATATATGTTAAAGCGTGGTTGTATTACGTAATTAAATACTGATATAATATTTCTTAGACATCTTTACTCGACCAAAGTCAAGACAAGAATGACTCGCAACTGCAGACGACCGTTATTTATAGGACGATCAAAACAACTATTCGAGTGGGGTGACTGTGTGAGTCAGCGCAGGTGTTATTTGTGTTGTTTTGATCGTTATTTTCAATATGACATGTAATATTATTATCTATTATTTGGTAATTAAATGATTATTAATACTTTTATCCATTTAATTATTATTAAAATAATTAATTAAGTTCATCAATTGATTTACTTTTAAAATATAATTTTATCGTTAAATTAAACGCGCTAACACGGCCATTCTGAAAAAAGCTCGTGCTCTGAGCGGTAATTCAAAACTCAAAATATCAATGATATAATTCACTTCAGCTGGTGACATTCAGACTTGTTTTAAGTAGTACATTATATTCAAATTATTTGTTTCTTTGTCCAGTTGTCAGACTAAACCACTGTCTGGATCCATACTGACAAGTGACAATCAGGTTATTATTATTTTCCGCCCAGTTGTAAGACTAAGTCACAGAAAACCCGTACAGACAAGTGGCATTCAATTCTATTATTATCTGCCCAGTTGCCAGCCTAAGTCACAGAAGACCCGAACAGACAAGTGGCATCCGATTATATTATTTGCCCAGTTGTAAGACTAAGTCACAGAAGACCCGTACAGACAAGTGGCAGTCGATTATCATAATTAGTTTCCATTACCGCTAACACGGTCATCTAAATTTGGCTATGGTAGGTACTATTCTTACACGTACATAAGACACAATAGTAGTCTAGCAATTGCTTGTACTTTTCGCTTCATAGCAATCATTGTCGAGTATTATTGTGATTTACATAGGATTCGATAGCTCAACGAGTTTTTCCAGCTGCGAACAGCGGCTTCTGTATCTCATCTGTATCTCAACTCTCAAGTGATAACCATAAGTCCTGGAACATAATTAAAAGTTAAAACACAAGTTATATCCGGCTTGGCCATAGTAAAACAATAACACAATAACGTCCTCGTACGTTCATTTGAAATGAGTACGGTAATTTATCTCGTGATGTCAAAACACAATGTATTATAACACAAACATAACCGCTCGGCCAAACTGACCTTATAGAACACCATCACATCCACATGATGAACTCAAACTCAAATATTGATTTATTCAACTGGAATTCGCTTAGAAGCGTTTTTCAATCGTCAAAATACAGAAAAATAATAATTTACCACCACAATAGCTTACACTGGGCGCCATCGAAGGCACCACATTGGATCCAAATTCCATGGGATCAAAAACTTATTATTTGTGACATAAGCACGTCGTTCGCTTACCACAAATAAAGGCTCAAATATCCTGGACAACCGCCCGGATTGCACATCACATTATAATATTTATGAACTACATTACCGTTACAATATTCCACACCACAAACATTTACTTCACACAACGCACAAGAAAACATACATTGTGCGAGTTCCTTGATCCTTGTTTACTTGAAGTCAATTCAATCCAATTTTTGAAGTGAAAACTTCTTTAGCGGCGTTGAGCACTTTTTCTGTAATGGGTATAAAATCTTAAACTCGCGTCAGGACACGTGACCTGATCGAAAAAGCGTAAGACGGATGGATATCAAACATGCTCAACGTTAATAATCAAGTTTTCACTTCTGCCGGCACTCCCGGAGTGCAACTCGTCTTTTTTTTCGAAGGTTGAACTCCACAGTCGCATACTGTCATGATGGTGATAGTGACAGTTGCACACTGTCACGTAGTATGATGGAAGAATTTGTGCCAGCCTGCCAGGATTCCGAGTAAGGGCTGGTTCATCTTCTACTTCTGATGTTAAAGCGTGGTTGTATTACGTAATTAAATACTGATATAATATTTCTTAGACATCTTTACTCGACCAAAGTCAAGACAAGAATGACTCGCAACTGCAGACGACCGTTATTTATAGGACGATCAAAACAAC
>CAJQZM010033744.1:6842-34029 GCA_907164665.1 Colias nastes
TTTATTTTTGTCCAAATTATTTTATTTTTGTCCAAATTATTTTATTTGTGTTTTAAATTTTAATCTATAAATTTTATATCCTGTTACAGATTAAAAAGATCGTCAAAATGCCAGAGTTAATAGAACAAATGTATTGTTCCCAGCAGATTGTGATTCCGCCGAAATTTCCATACATTTTAAAAAGGTATTGTAAAGGTAAGTTTGGATTGATTGTACTAGCGCCATCTAGTTTAAAACTTTGTAAACAGAATAAAAATAGGCAAATTTTGGAAAAGATCCTTGTTCCTACTTCGCCCGCGTGTTTTAAACTTAATAATATGTACTCAAACCTCGAGCACCATGCTATCTATTGGTGAAAACTGAAATATAATTAAAATCATTGCAGTATTTTTTGAGTTCATCGCGTGTAGTCACAGTGATTCTGATTTTATTATTTGCACAGCAGTTTGATTCACTTTTCTGTCATATAAAATATTTTCCTACCTTTTTAGCTGCGTTATCTACAATTAATTTTTGGTTTCAATGGTCTTACATAACTTTTATTTCAGCGGCCATAAAAACGCAACCGTACGATCTCTTACGCTGGTCCTTTGAGTATTTCACAGCATTGGCTGAGAAGCGACCGCCGCCCGTAAAGTTGAGGTTGGAATACCCTGTATATAGCACTGAGGGGGGGTTGAGTAGGGGGTGCTTGAAGGTCCTCGCCTGTCAGGTATGTGTTACCATGACCGCGATCGCAGTGATTTTTAATAATACTATAATTTATACTTTGTATTGTTACCTCTTGATGGAACTGCATTTTATAGTAAACTAGCTGCGCTCCGCGGTTTCACCCGCTTGGCTCCGCTCCTGTTGGTCTTAGCGTGATTATATATAGCCTATAGCTTTCCTCGATGAATGGGCTATATAACACCGAAAGAATTTTTCAAATCGGACCAGTAGTTCCTGAGATTAGCGCGTTCAAACAAACAAACAAACTCTTCTGCTAGATTTGTTTTACAATAAACTACAACCGGTTTCGAATCATCATGATATGATGGATACCTGACAATGAAAAATCTAAATATAGTGGAACTTGTGAATTGTGTGTTTCTTTACTATTTATAGTAGAGCAATTTTTAGGCAACATTTGACAGTTCAACAAAATTCAACAACGTAACCTAGTAACGACGACATAGAATAACATGATATTTCGTTTTGTTAGAACTGCACATTTGCTTAACTTTTTTCAATTACGGTTACATATTTATAATAATAATGACCGATACAAGTAATTTTAGGATTTGATTTTACTGATAAACCATTCTAAACATAATAAACAATTTCTGATTTAAAGAACTGACGTCGCTACAATTTTGTGTCAATAAACCTTTTTTCTTTTTAAATACCAGAGATTGTTTTATGATAACAAATTTACAAAAAAAGATGCAGTTTTGATTGGTATGAAATAGAATAATCTATAATTTTTGAATATTTTTTAAATAATCATTTCTTTATGTTATTTTGAAATATAAACTTACTAAAAATCTAAAGAATATAAGAAATTCGATTGCTACAATATAAGAGAAGGTTCAAATCCTGTCTCACCATAAAAAAATTGAATACCATCAAACGTTTAAAAAAAACCATTTTATTGCACAATGCACAGACACAAAATACAATTTTACAAACAAAAGAATCTTCACTGTACAAATTGGCCACCTTATCGCTTTGGAGCGATTTCATCCAGGCAACCTTGGGATATAGGAAAATAAAAAGGTTAGTTAAGTTTTAGCTGTTTCTTTGAAGATATTTTCTTTCAGCTAAGCCCTTCCACAACCCTTCCTCTAAAGCAAGTAAAACGGGCATGGCGAGGTTTCTGCCTTGACCAGATCGAGCTGAAAAGGATATTCTGTCTCTGTGAGGTCTACATGAGGGAGGAGGTGGTCCCGTTCTTGCATTTTATAGCGGTGGCTGGCGGGCTTTTGACTAAGGTACGATTTTGTAGTAGGGGAGACCGGGTACAAAAGTAACACTTTGTACTTTTACCTTGATTTCTGACTAGGTGTTACTGTTATCATTATATTAATTTAACCATATATAAATTCAGTTCATATTCTTTACACTTTCAAGTTGATTTATTACATTGTGATGTGTTTTATATTAATAAACGAAATTTAAAAAAAAATCGTCTTTTGTTACTTTCGAGCCCGTAGGCAGGTCGAAAGTAACACGTTGTGGGTCGAAAGTAACAAGACAAAGGGGTTGGTAATGAATACAATATTATCATGGTAAATCAACAAATTATTTATTAAAAGACTTTTAATTAATAACACAAATCAACTTATGCATTTTAAATATTATAACACAACAGAACAAATCAATAAAAATATTCTTAGTTTAAGCAATGAAATCAACTAAGTTAACCATTATTTTATACATATTTAATAATTCTGCATCCTGCATCTATCTACTAGCATTCCCAGCTTCCCATTCCCAGGTCTTGAAATCGTTTCAGTGGCAATACGAAAAAAGGCGAGTTGTGTCCTCCTTGAGCATTAATGGTTATAGCAACAGTTACAGTGGAAAATTACCACGCTCTGCTGAGGTTATTGCACCTACTTGTTTTTTGAGTTACAATTTTGCTAGGTTTTTAGACAGTGATCACCCTGGTCTCGTCCATATTCATAAGATATCTTTTGGCTCAAATTGGTACCTAGCCATTACCTCAGGAACGTTATCAAACATTATATTTTTTTACAAGGCCATGCATAATTGTTGCACCATCTTTCAAATGCTCTTATACTCTTCTGCCGTGTCAGTAATTCCTCGTTCAGTAGTTCTTATGCGTTGTCACGGCATTCTGTTGAAGTAAACATGTACATAAAAATATGATATGGCAATTTAATGATTACGGGGACAAAAATAACATGTTACTTTTGTACCCATAGCCCATAGGGCTATGTTACTTTTGTACCCGTCTATATTTTTACCAAGACGTGCAACAAAACTTTAAAACGGAACTTGCTACCTAAAAATGATTATGAGCAATGTACAATCACTCTAATCAAGAATGGATATGCAAACATTCAGATTTCTATCATCCTTTTAAGACTACGTAAACATTTAATAAAAAAATGTCGAAAAACTTACTTTTGATTCGTGAAAACACTTTGCGTCCTGTCACACAGCCTAACAGCGCACGGCGCACGCGGCGACTGAATACAATTAAGGGGGGTGCTCCCGGCTATCGTCTGACGGAGGCTAAGCGATGTTCGCCCATTGGATAAATCTAGAGAGCATTTATTACTTTCGACCCACCGTTACTTTTGTACCCGGTCTCCCCTAGGTATTTTAAGGTAGAAAATTTATTTATTTATTTACTAGCTTTCCGCCCGCGGCTTCGCCCGCTTTGTCTAAAACATAATAAATTATATACTAAAACCTTCCTCTTGAATTACTCTATCTATTAAAAAAAACCGCATCAAAATCCGTTGCGTAGTTTTAAAGATTTAAGCATACATAGGGACATATAGGGACATAGGGACAGAGAAAGCGACTTTGTTTTATACTATGTAGTGATTTACATACACACTAACATGACGGTTGCCCAATTTTATTTATGGTTAAATTGAAAAATAATAAAATGATTGTGATTAAATTAACTTTTATAAGAATTATATAATAGATAGGTACTTGGTGTGAAAATTGAAAAAAAGTGAAAATTACATTTTATTAAAAAAAAAAAAACAATTCGAATCGATTATCATATTATATTTTAAGCAGCGTTTGATTTTAAATCAGTCATTTCTTTAGTTTCTTGTTTGCAACCATTCAAAGTTTTGTACTATTAACGTAATACAACGCCGTTTTCACATTTTTTGATGATTGTGAGTCCTTGGCGATTGTGAGTCCTTGGGCGATTGTGAGTCTAGTTGTTTATATTACTATACGATTCAACTAATAACAAAACGCTTTATTGACATATTGTTTTTTATTTAATTAATAAATCAAAGTTGCCTATTCGTGGTTGTCATCACACAAGTAATATAATAGTTGTCATTCGCATCTTCGATCGACTAAGCATTCACATACGAGTGTCGTTGCAAACCATTGTTCACACATTCGTCTCGTAACGCGAATACGCGAATTTCAATGCGAATAGCCAGAGCATTGTTTACATATTCGTGTTCTTTATTCGCACGAATGTGTAAGGGCCGGCGCAGATATATGGCAAACCGCGAAGCGCACTGCAGAGCATTTTTAATTGTCAAAATATTATCGCCATTGTCCTCATTAAAATAATATTAATTTTGCCGAAATTTCATATTCGCCGGCCCTTAGTGTACTATTAGACGTAACTTTTGATTTAACTAATATTTTTGTGGATGAACTAAGTTGTCAATATAGTTGTCACTATTTCCTGTTCGAACATGCTAGCTGTCGAATACTATAAAATGCCGCTCTTTGCAAATGCTTTCCTTTGAATCGTGGCGCATTCGTACTGGCAAAGAGTAAAGTAATAGGGGATCGTGGTGCTCCGACGTTGTTTATACGACGTTTGACCCAACTACCCTCACTTTTTTGATAGTCGTTGATTTGCTGTGATTTGTTATCTACTGACTACATCAATTAGGCACTTGTGTAGAATCGCAGTACATTTTTATTACGTTCAAACTAATATCGAACCCGGCTTCTTGTATTTCTAAAAGTGCGATTAATGTTTCTTTACAGTCTCTAACACACACAATGATACTACTCTGCGAGACGCTAACCAAAGAGCCAGATGGTGGATCAGCAGCTGTACCAGTGCAGGATTTCCTGATGATGTACAGGTTTCTGGCTGAAATGGACGCTTCCAAGGATGTCAAGTATATGGATGGGTATCGCGAAGGTAGGGAAATAATTGAGAATTGGTATAATATATTATTATCAAGCTATCCTAAATATTCGCATAAAAAATCTTATGTTAGTTATGCACTTTCCAACTTTCAATAATTTATTTTTTCAACATCTCAAGGTTTCCTGGTAGAATTTGCTTCTAAGTGATAAGACCGCAAAATTGTACAAACATTTGTCTTTCTAATATAAAATGAGAGAAACACGGACATTGGACAACTGATCGATCTATCAATAAAAAATTGTTAAGCTAGTTGAAATAAGTGTATTTATTGAAGTGAAACTTCTTTATCGGGGTTGGAAAAAAATGTAGTGTAACATTTTTTCGTTACGCGTGACATTTTTCCGTTACGCGCCATCTTTTTCCTATCCCTACCACGCGTGATTCGACGTATTTCTGTAAAGTTGCATATAGTAGGTAAATTATTTTTTGAAAAATAAGGTCATAAAGAAGTTTCACTTCTTACGTATGTACACTAGTACACGCACACATTTTATAATATTTTTGAATCAGATTATACAATAAACATCCGTATGGTATAAAGGTAATAATTAAACAGTTCAATACTTTTTATTTCAATAATTCATTCATTCCTAGGTGATTCATCTAAACAAGAACAGAGTATTGAAGAAGAGGAAGAAATAACTGAAGATGATAACGCAGCTCAGGATGAGGTTTGTCTAAATGTTATTAAAAGACCTATTTATATAAAAGTAAAGTTATTTAAAATGTGGTTTTAATTTAAAAGAACTTAAACGAAATCGAATCAGCCGTTCTCGAGTTCTGAGCACATTTAGAGATTCTTTTTTATTATGTATAGAAGATTTTACATAGTCACATAGATAGGCAGTATTGAGGATACTCTTGATATTAAAGAAAATGTCATAGATTAAATAAATATATAGATACGTTCCGACGATTTCTGGCAAGACAGCAGCAACCTGCAGAAACTAAACCTAATAGACGATCATTTGCCTCGATCGTCGAGGTTGAGTGAGAAATTGAACATGCCTGTTATTGGCAAGATTAAACGATCTCCGTCCATTGAGAGAGCGGGACAGATAGAGCGGGAAAACTATATGAGAGAGAGGAAAGGTTATATATGAGAGTATTGTAACCTTTTTTAATTATATATGTATGTTTATCAGCCATCTTGTTTCCATAACAATCGAAAGCTTAGCATGGGATCAGATCGTGAGGTGTGTAAATTGTCTTGAAATATTTATTTATTATTTATAAGTAGCGGTTTCGTGGTATATAGCTTATGGCACTCAGAGATTATGTACATATCCAACGGTGAAATTAATTTTGAAATCGGTACTGTAGTTTTTGAGATTTGCGCGTTCAAACAAACAAACTCTTATATTACTACACTATGTCCCGCGGTTTTCCGCTTGGCTTCGCTACTTTTGGTCTTGGCGTGATGACATACAACCTACAGCCTTCTTCAATAAATGGGCTATCTAACACCGAAAGAATTTTTCAAATCGGACACGTAGTTCTTGAGATTAGCCCGTTCTACCAAACAAAATCTTCAGCTTTAAATATTAGTATAGATTACTTATTAATATAGATAAGAGAATGTTTTAATTTTTGTTTGAATTATCAAAAGTTTTTCAATTCGACTTCATATTTCAGGAAGAGCTGAACCAAGCGAAGATGTTGAAGTTAGTTTTTTTTATTTAACGTTATTTTAAGTATTCATTGAAATTGATAATTCAGTATTTTTTTCTATTTATGTTACCAATTAGTTAATCGTGTAAATTGTAGTATGTTCGTTTATCTGTGAAAATTGATTTGTGTGTATATTTTAATTAAATATATTTTTTTTTTCTGTTTTAATATTTGCACACCCAATCAATGGGTAGAATGTATTAGCCACTTAATATTGTAACCAAAACATCTCTAATTTGTAACTACATTCTTGCAAATAAATATAATTTGAATTTTGGTGTATTGTAAAAGTTCATAAATTCCTAGTTATACAAAAAATGGTTACGTAGAGTAGCAGTAAGATAAATTATGTCTCTGTTTTCATCTCATAGTTTTTATTTTATTGTTTCTAGAAAAAACTTCGTGAAATGAGCGGTTCGAAAATTGGCCTCCAAGAATCAAAAAAGGATGGTTAGTATAAAAAATAATAATTTATAATGTTTTCCTCATTTTATTTATTGTAAAAAAAAGCTTAACTACCAATTAGATACATACGTAATTTTTTGTTCAAACAATTCAAAATTAACTTAAAATAAACATTAGTATAGATAAACTACGATAACATGGCGCGCCCCTCCAAATTACTGTTTCAATGTGTGTAGTGACATCCTTACGAAGGAGTTTGTATGTAGTTGTACGTATTCGTCTTTAGTACTTTACGTCCAGATTTGTTGGTCAACTAATCATAAGTTGCCGAGCGCCCAAGACAACGCACGTGTCGTTTTCATAGAATACGTCAGTGCAGCGCCATTACTAATAATAATGAGCGATTAGAGCGTGACTAGTCGAGCAACAAATCCGTGGATTTGTTTTTGTTTGACGGCCGTCTCATTACGCACACATGCGTTGTGAATCTTGGTGGTGCATTGTAAATACTTTCACAAATACTTTCAAACGTTTTGAATTTTGGAGGGGCGCGCCATGTTATCGTAGTTTATCTCTACTTACGTATCTAAATTACAATTTTGTCAATTTAATGAATGAAACGCTCCAAACTCTAGAAATCTGTTTAGAAGATTAATGAGAACAAACCCACAAACAAATAAAAAAGCTGATAAAATTATCGTTGCTTTAAGATCTATGTTCGGAAAAGTCCCCAAAGAATAATGATTATTTTTCATAATTTTTCCATATACTACAGACAGTGATCAATAATTTTGAAGTGAAACTTCTTTAGGCGCGTTGACAGTAAAATTTCAAGGTCGCGTCATGGCAATACCGTCTCGTCATGGAGTAAGGTGACGATTTTAGTATCTTTGAATCTTGCCAAAGAAGTTTCACTTCTGACGCATGTGCTCGGCACACACGCTCTTTTTTTAATAATTGAACAGATAAAATAATAAGTCTGTCTGACATAGATAAAAAAGAAGAGATTGAAAAAAAGAAGGAAGGAGTGGACATTATTGTGACGGATGAGAATTACATACAAATACCATACGAAATTTACGGTTAAATTTATTGTTTTATTTCAGTAGTTCGCTATTTTTAAAATAAGTTCCTATTTAGAATCATGTAAACGTTAAGATTAAGAATGTTTCTGTTTTTCAATTTCATTTTTTGTTAAAATGGTCCTTAGTAGAATTAAAACTAAGTAACGTATATTTGAAAATTTCAAGAATGGTAAAGGCATTCGTGCATTTAGACATAGATTTTCATAAAGTTAGATAAATTTTTTCTATTCTTTATTTTTTTCAAATATTTGTTAGTTTTTTAAATTGTATTTATTGCTCTGTAGATAACACAAAAACCATCATTATTTAAATAAGTACTTACCTAACTTTCAATTCTAAATTGTAGCAAATAAAAAATAATTTCTTCTTAAACTTAGTAAGTAGTAACATAATATTTTAATATAGGAGAACCAAAAACAGAAGAAGTTGGACTAATTGAAAGTAATTTGGAAGAAGAAGAAACGAAAGAAGATTCGGTAGATGAGAAGATTGAAATAGCAGCTTTTGTCAATGAAGTAAATCAATTTATTGATACTTTTAAATAAGAAATAATCAATAATGTCACATATGCTTTAGCCAGCTGTTTCTCTCGCGTTGTATTCAGTTAAAAAGTAACCTATATGCTAATGAAATCATGTAAATTATATTAGCTTTAGCCTGCGGTTTCTCTCGCGTAAAAAGTAGCCCATGTGCTAATCCGGACTAGCAAGTTCATACAGGTTCATTAAGTAGTTTATGTCTGAAAGCGTTACCAATATCCGTCCAACTCCCATTTCCTACCTCCATATTAATACTGGTTTTACCTAGAAACATTTACGTACACGTAAACTTATAAACAACAAGACTCACAATATTTATACTGTAACCAACTACACTCGCAATCAAACCTTACCTAATATTTACATGCATAGGCAGAGTTTAGTTGGAATTTTTGAGCGTGATTGTGAGTCGGACAATTTTTGTGATTGTGAGTCTAGCTGTTTATTGTATGGCAATTCCTAGGAATTAATAAATTTAGGTTGTCAAAGGTAAAATAAACATTTTCAGAATTGTAGTGTAGAATACTAAATTCTATGACAAATCTTAATGACAAACAAAAATAATTTTCTTTATTTTCATCGCATTCATTAATGATTTTGAATCATGAATCACTTTTACGTTCGTTTTTGGCTAGATTTTTCTTTATGCCGTTTCTTTTCTGCGAAAATATTGTTTCCTAGTACCTAGCCTATTCCATATATCCTTTATTCCTAATCATTTCCTTTCCTAGTGTTACCAAGATCGGGAAGAGCGTCGTGAGGATTTAGCAAGGACTTTTGAAGAAATAGCCGATATTGTGGATAGATTTAAATCGGCTAATTATGATCTGGGTGAGATTTCAATTTCAATTTCAATTTATTTATTCAAAAAACACACTAACATTACAGTTTCCCAATACGATAGTGGTTTTACATTTAATTGGTTACACTGAAATTATAAATATTTAACATAAAAATAAAGACATTATCACTTTTTATAGCATATTACAAATAAAGCTACTCGCGTGAATTCATCCCAAGTGCAACAAAATATATCCGTTTTGATTGCTATTTCATTGAGTGAACGAAGTGCACGCGTCATAGGTGCCTGACCTAGCAAGTTGGTGCGAGCGGACGGCACCAGCAGCAGCGGCGGCCGGCGCCGGCGCTCCGCGTATCCATCTGGTACATACAAATACATTTTACCCAAAATATCCGCGTTATGTATCTTACCTCTTAAAATCCTGAACAGGTACGAGATTAACGCCAGGTTCCTTCTAACCCTCAGCTCGTTATATCCCACCATGCCCAAAACGAATAAAGTCGGATACATAAGCGGATAGAAAGGATAAACCCCGTATAATCTCATGTAAAGGTAACGAGTGAATTTATTTTGTATGCGCTCTAGCATGAGATTATATTTAATTTCATGCGGGCCCCAAATAAAGGAATTATATTCCAACTGGCTTCTTACTAGAGTATTGTATAAATTAATAATAGCTCTAATATTCGAAAAATTTCGAGACATCCGCAATATAAACCCTAAGTTCTTAAAAGCTTTCTTACAAATATTAGTTATATGCTTACTATAACTCAAGTCAGCACTGAGATTAACGCCAAGATCTTTAACTTCAGTTACCCTCGACATCTGTGCCCCATCTACGTGGTAATTATATTTTGTTTGGTTTTGAGTACTTTTAGAGAAAGTGATTATCATGCATTTTGAGGTGTTGAACTGCAATAAATTATTTTTACTCCAGTCTACAACTCTATCAATATCGCTCTGTAGTTTCTCACAATCACTTATATCTTTTATTGGCATTGATAGTTTAAGATCATCAGCGAAAAGCAAGCACTTCGCATAATGAACTACCTTTGGAAGATCATTTATCATCAAAATAAACTCCAAGGGGCCCAAATTGCTGCCCTGAACTACACCAGATCTGGTGAAATACGGTTTTGATTCATGTCCAGCATAATTTACGTATTGCTGCCTATCTGTCATGTAATTAGCCATAAAGTTTAACAGATGCGGAGTGAATCCAAATTCTGCTAACTTTTTTATCAGCACATCATTGTCGACCAGGTCGAATGCTTTTTTGAAGTCAAAGTAGGCCGCATCGACTTGTCCGCCACCGTCGACTACGGGTATAATATCCGCCATATAGCTTAGTAGATTGCTAGCAGTGTTACGTTCGGGTCTAAAGCCATGTTGAGCGTCTGACAAGTGAGATCGCACCTGTGTAAATATGCTCTTTTGCACCACAGACTCGAAAACCTTCGCTGGTGAGGGCAATATTGCAACAGGCCTATACTCATCCACACTGTTGCCACGTCCCCCTTTGGGCACTGGAACGACGCGACTTATCTTCCAACAGTTTGGGAAAACAGCTGTTTTAAGGCATAAGTTATATATATGGAGAAGGGGTTTTGCCAACACCAGGCGGCAATCCTTCAATATATATGGTGGTATCTGGTCTGGACCTGAAGATGTCTTTGGCTTAAGTTGACTTAGCGCCTGCAGCACTTCACAAAGCTGTAATTCCCCAATGTGGACTCTTACTGCTCCGTTTAAATAATTTGCTTGTGTTATCGCTAAGTTAACATCTAACTTTGGTTTTTGCTGAATATAAACCGACCTAAAATATTCAGAAAATGCATCCACGCTTTGCTGTGCTGTCATTACCTTGCCATCGGCGTCAACCATAGGTTTTGATTTTTTAATTGCCCGACTATTGTTAATAAACTTCCAAAAGGATTTAGGATCTTCTATTAAATTCGCTTCAACTCGCCGACGATAACTGTTTAACGCCATTTCAATCGAACATTTTACCTTAGATCTATACCTACTGAATATTTCGTAATCTTTTTGCGATTTACTAGCCTTAAAACGTTTATGATGCGCTGCTTTAATTTTAATGTCTCGAATTATTTCTTTTGTGTACCACTCAGGATAAATGTATTTCGAACATACTTTATTTTTCTTCTTTAACGGCACACAGGAATCGAAAATTGAATTTAAAACATTATAGAAATACTTCAAACTCATATCTAATCCTAAGTTATAAAAATCCGTCCAATCTACTTGTGCTATTTTAGAATAAAGTAAAACAAAATCGGCTTTATTAAAATTCCACTCTAAGGAAGTAGTCGTACTCACATCAGTGTCTGAGTAAGGAGCGGCAGCGGGCGGGCCGCGCGGCCACGCCGACACCAGCAGCGGTGGGTGGTACGCGTCCACCGTCACCAGCGGCTCAGACGCTTCACATACACTAACCAAACTTCCTTCACTCAATGCACTCAACACTAAATCCAACTGTCGGTTATTGATATTACTTACTTTGTTGCACTGGGTGAATCCACAATAACTAAAAAAGTACTCGTAATAATTTAATATATTTAATGAACATGAATACAAATTGAAATCTCCTATCACTAATAAATCACTGTATTTATTATAATACCCTTCTATAGTTTTAAATAACAACATATATTCGCACTCATTACTATTTGGCGGAATGTAAACTACGCAAACCGTGAATAAATATCTTTTTTTCAAGTACACTGTAGCACAAACAAGTTCGAATGCGCGAGCGGCGATGTTTATGTCACACGGCACGGGTACACCACAGATTAAGTATTAGTTACTACGTGGGTACACTCCGCAGCTCGAAGCGCGGTGCGGCCACAAGACACGCTCCGCCCTGCTTGCGGCCGTCCATGCGATCGCAACGTATTATACTGTAACCGGGAGGAACTAATTCCGCGTCTGATATTGACTCGCTGCAGCCAGTTTCTGTTATAGCGAATAAATCCACTAAAATCGAAGATACGCTAATGTAGAAATCTTGTAACTTCGTTCGGAGGCCCCTTACATTTTGGTATAATATTTCGAAAGGTTTACTTCCGCACTGTTTCTTAATTTGGTGTTCTCCAAAGCTATACCCATTTACAGAATTCGATTGTAGCGTACAAATACTTTTTAATTTAGGGGTTTTGCGTCGTTTTTCGGTTGCGAAATCCACTACGCCAAGGCTTAATGTGTACATCCTCCGCCCAATGAATAGGCGACATATAAGTATCCAAATTTTTTGTGGGAACAGTTAACTTAAAAGATGCATAGTCACCACGCGAATTCAACTGTTCTACCAAACATTTATCATTTGGGCAAATACATAACAAATGTTCAATAATTTGTTCGACTGTAGTTCCTTTTTTTAAATAATAGACATGTAAGTAACTTTTACGTTCGGACGCTTCCAATAACGTCGAACCGGGCGCGGCCGTACCACGAGCTACATTTCTCGCCTCACGTCTAACTCGACGCCGCCTCACGTCGACCCATTCCATGTTAGCCCCGTCTCCGTTCCGGTCGTTCGAACCATCCGCGTCCTCGAAGTTGTCTTGCGAATCCTGCGTGACTTGCGTAGAACACGTAGTAGGGGCGATCTCGCCGTCAGTGCCGCTCAGTGGGGACGGAGATGCGAGCGGTAACATCTTCTTCCCTGCTCGCACCTTGGGCTTCGCGACGTTGATAGTCGTAAGCGCACGAAGACGAGCATCGCGAAGTGGCCGCTGCTTAGAGTTACCCTCTTCTTCATCATCACACTTTTTGCGTGGCGAACTCAAATGTACCGCCGGATCGGTCATTTCTTTATTTTCAACAAATTTTTTTATGATCAAATTCTGTTCTAGAATGAGCGTTTCTAGTGAAGTTACTTTGTCTTGCAGATGTAACACAGTCTTATTTAACTCACGAATAACATTTTCCAAAGTTTTGTAAGACATATTCACAGATTTTATTTTTTAACGTAACAGCTGTGCGAATGCGTTTAACCCTTGCAAGCGCGCGGGGACGACTATGATGATGCTAAGATGCTAAGATGGCTTATTAGCTAGATATTTTAGATTATGTTATGATCTAAATAGGTTTATGTTTTATGTAAAAACTAGCTTACCACCCGCGGGTTTGCCCGCTTTGTCTAAAACCTAATACATTATAATATACTAAAACCTTCCTCGTGAATCACTCTATCTATTAAAAAAACGCATCGAAATCCGTTGCGTTGTTTTAGAGATAAAGGGTGATAAGGGGAAAGTGACTTTGTTTTATAATATGTAGGGATAATTATGTACAATGTTATGTAGAAAAAGTTCGTTGGCTTGATATTATTGTGTATTGTGAACTTTAGTGTAGTAGGTATTACCTATTTTTATCGTATAGTATTTATAGAAAAAGTTCTTATATTATGAGAGAACATGAGAAAAGGAACTAATTGATAATAATAATAATCTGACAATTTTATATGTTCATAGATGTTGATGAATCTAATAATAAGTACAATTTTCATGTTAACTCAGTTTAATGACATTAATTTTCAGCTATTAACAAAAAGGCGAAGCCAAATTTACTTAGCTTATTAGTTTTTTCAGGGGTTGCTCCAATTAAAACATTGCACAATGCAATCAAAAACTGTAGTGAAATATGTATATCACTTCTTAGCGATAAGGGCGCCTATTTGTACCGCTCCATATTATTTTGTTTGTGTATTATTTTTGTTTGATTTTGTTTTGTTTTGTGTGTGCATTAAAGTGTTAATTATTATTAATGAAAATAAAATAATAAATTGATCGTAGGCATGGTGGCTGGCCGTCAAATGTCGACAACAAGCGGAGAATTTATCGTACAGCACATTGAGAAAGATATCATGGACTATATAAATGAACAAATTGCTATACTACCAGACCCGGACTTGAAGAAGAAAAAGGTATTATAACATGTATTTAAACTTAAACTTATTAATTTAGCTGGATACGCGGATTTACTCGCGTGGTACCTGGATAAAAAGTATCTATGTGTTTATGGATTATATCCTATTTCTTTACCATTAAGTATAGATTGTTTTTGCGTTAAAGTTCATATTAAACTTTCACGTGTATAATATTTGTTGGATTTTATTTTGATTATCTATGAAGACATTTTGAATCGGTCGTAATTTGGCTAGAAATTATTTTTGCCACCAGGGGCCGTATTATGACCTCTTATTTCCAGTCAGTTTACGTCGTGAATTGAACTGACTGGCAAATTCATATTATGATCGCAATAACCAGCCATGGTTAAATATGGTATTATATGAATTTGCCAGTCAGTTCAATTCACGGCGTAAACTGACTGGGAATAAGAGGTCATAATACGGTCCTTGTTCGAAACACAGTATGTATTACAATTACATTTATTATATTACTAGCTTCCGCCCGCGACTCCGTCCGCGCGGAAAAATTAAGAAAAATTAAGATTTATTTTTTTCTACGTATTTTTCCGGGATAAAAAGTATTCTATTTTATGCCCAGGATAATAAGGTATAATTATACCAAGTTTCATCGAAATCGAACCGTTAGTTTTCACGTGATGTCTTCACATACAGACAGACAGACAGACAGACAGACAAAAATTTTTTTAATCACATATTTGGGTTTGGTTTCGACCCAGTAACACTCCCTGCTATTTATTTTTTCAATATTTTCAATGTACAGAATTGACCCTTCTACAGATTTATTATATGTATAGATATAGATGGTACATAATTGAATGAATGCTATAATAATATGAATACTTTGGCCAATTCAAATTTAAGTTTTATTTCTTTTAATTTATTTGTTCTTAAAGCAAGTAACTTTTATACAAACTATATCAGGCGAAACCAGAAGAAGTGGCCATGATTCGTGACATCTTAGAAACTTTCCTCGATGAAAACATGGACGTTATAGCTCCAGAGATAGAAGAGGCGGAGGCTGAAGAACAGCCTATACCTGAGGTTAGTGTTTATTATTCACTAGCTGCGCTTCGCGGTTTCACCTGCGTGGCTCCGCTCCTGTTGGTCGTAGCGTGATGATATATAACCTTCCTCGATAAATGGGCTATCTAACACCGAAAGAATTTTTCAAATCGGACCAGTAGTTCCTGAGATTAGCGCGTTCAAACAAACAAACAAACTCTTCGGCTTTATAATATTATAGATATTATATATTATTAGTATAGATTAGCTTCACCTGTATGTTTGTATGTAACTGACTCCTTTAAACTCGATTTTGACCCACTTTAAGCGGACAGATTTAATTCTAACTTTGTACACTTATCGAATTGAATCCCACCTTTATTACTTAAGCAGTGTGTAGAATCGGCGACAATACAATAATTTCATGATTTTAAGTTACCAAAGTTTATCGGCAAATAAATACAAACGCTCTACGAATATAGGTACGAACAATGATTTTAGTGACGATAAAAATAAGGGAATCGAATGGTTTAAATGAAACTCAAGCACAAGTTCAATACTTTTTATTCATGTAAACTTTTACAATTGTTATGAAGAAAATACAAATTAAACAATAACCTAAAAATGCCATCAATCATCATCAACTTCTTAGTAAAATATTACAAGTACAATGACTACTAAAACAAAACAAAACAGTCTAGCCTATGTTATGGTAAACACATGAATTATGACTATAATATGCTAACTCAGACTATAATCTATCTCTGTAACAAATTCCATAGTATCCGATCTCCTGTTTTTACGTAAAGGAGTAACAAACATACGTCCATCTTCACAAACTATCACGCTTATAATATAAGTAGAAATAACAGTTCTACCCAGCTTAGCCCGTCGTACATATTATATAGCACTCAAAAAGAAAGAATTTTCAAAATCGGTTCAGTAGTTCCTGAAATTAACGCGTTCAACAAACTCTTAACTCTTCAGCTTTATCCAGTTGGTCCAGTACTTTTGGAGCCTAAGGAATTCAAACAAACAAACAATCAAATCATTCCTCTTTATAATATTAGTGTAGATGGATAGGTATTTATTTTGTTTTATGGTAAATTAATTTTTCTTTTATAAATTAAAGATTTTAACGGATTTTAAACGCGATTTATTCATTATATGATTAAATTATAATCCCGACGTCTCGCACACTTTGCAGCGACATAATAACATGAATAAATCGCGTTTAAAATCCGTTAAAATCTTTATAAATGAATAATACTCGGGTAAAATCAAACACAAGCTACTCAATTTTTTTCTTTTATTGTAATATATTTTATTATAATACAGATAACAGTGGTATACGCAGTGCCTGGAATAGGGCCACCAGTCGATCCAGATATAATTGAGGACTTTGAGAATTATATCCTTGAAGTTTCCAAAGTCCAAGGTGATGTTGTGATGCCGAGGAATATAAGGCATTTCATGTGCCCACCGCTAGAGAAGTAAGTAGTTTGGAAAAAATCGTAAAGTATGAAAAAAAGAGCATGTGTGTGTGCACGTGACAGAAGTGAAACTTCTTTGGCAAGATTCAAAGATACCAAGCCGTCGTCTAGGTACTTGACGTGACGGTATTGCTATGACGCGACCTTGAAATTTTACTCTCAACGCGCTTAAAGAAGTTTCACTTCAAAACGATAAACTAGTAAAAATTTTAAGGTTACTTTCTATAAACAAATACATATTTTAACATCAATGACAGACGATTAAAAACAACAAGACTCAAAATTATGCTAAAAATTGTGCGAAGTAAAACTCTGCCAACGTTAAGTAGAGTTTTCTAATGAGCGATACAATAGACTTTGAACATTACTGCCACGAAATAAGGTGGTTATTTCAATGATGCTTTATACAACGCTCGGACATTTTTTGGCAATTGTGAGTTTTTACTTCGCTATTGTGAGTTTGTGAGTCTAGTTGTTTATGTGTGAGTCGGGTTTCTAATTCCACTTCGACAATCCAATCACTATATAAGTACATAGTAAAATACTTTGTAAAACAAAATCGCTTTCTCTGTCATTAACTATATCCCTTTTCCCTATGTAGGTATGCTTAAATCTTTAAAACTACACAACGGATTTTTTAATAGATAGTGATTGAAGAGGAAGGTTTATATGTATAATTTATTAGGTTGTAGACACAGCGGGCGAAACCGCGGGCGGAAAGCTAGTAAATAAAAAATGTAATAAAGCTTGTCTGGTAGTCGTGACAAAATAGTTTAAAAATATTTTGTCATACTTTCTCTCTTGTATTACTTAATAGAAAAAGTATTTAAATAGTAAGCTTTTGAAAACATCGATTTATAAAGTACTAACTTTCCACCCGCGGCTACGCCCGCGTTTTCAAAGAAAAACCCGCATAATTCCCGTTCCCGTGGGATTTCTGGGATCTGGGATTTCTTTCACCTATCCTATGTGTTAATCCAAGTTACCCTCTATATGTGTGATAAATTTCATTGTAATCGGTTCAGTAGTATTTGCGTGAAAGAGTACCTAACAAACATACACATACACATCCATCCTCGCAAACTTACGCATTTATAATATTAGTAGTAGGAAGTAGGAAGTAGAATTCTGTTACGCAAGTTACCTAATAAACATTATTCTTTTAGATATGAAGAATATAAATACGAAGATTCAGCTACAAAGAAGGAAGAGGTGCCGATGACAGGCGTCATTACGGATTGAAAGTGACAGATATAGTCAAAAGTTTAAATGCACTTCAACTCTAAAATCTATCTCATACTCACTTTTATTGTAATGTTTGTAAAATAAACTTTTAAAACTCGATTTGTTACGTTTTATTTTATTTAGATATCTATTCGGTACTTTAATCGTAAAGTTCAGTAAGTGTTTAGAAAATGTCTCAATGTGTTGTATATGACTGTGGTCTATGTCGTAGCACCCTTTTTGTAATAATTATACCTAATTGTTAAAAATATAAAGTCACAAAATAATTTTTTCGTGTTTTAGGTATTTATGAACCATAATTTATGTCAATATTCTAAAAAAATCTGAATTACCCCACACTTATTTGACATAAGAATTATAGAAATTAAATGATTAGACAGCAGACAGTGAATAAATTCATTTTAAATATTATGACACACTTTTATAGATTGTTTTTAAATATTTTATTACTAAGGCTGAGTTGCAACATGCAGCTTTACAGTAGCAATAACGAACATGTTACAGTAACGGTTAGGGAAAACATGAGTTGCACAATTCATAATTTTAACCCTAACCATAACCGCTCGTTATTCACCTGTTATCGTTAAATAACTGTCAGAGTCGTCAAATACAAAATCTCGTGTTTTGAATTGAGACTGATAACTGCTAAAAAATATGTAGGTTTCGATGCTCCTCGGCGGTAAATTGTTGTTATTTGATTTCGAATATTATTATAATTCGTAAGATATCGATAATAATTTGACAATGAAAAATGCTCTGCGCTGCGCTCCGCCATACCTGCGTCGGCCCTTACGCATGTTGAATTGTTCACGCACAAGTAGCGACATTTGAACAGTTTCTGCAACATTGTTGATCAAATGTTTTTCAACAAATGTTTATTTCGAATACGAGGTTTTTGTCGTTGTATTTTAGTTCACAATTTTTGAAGTGAATACTGCAAGTCAGTCAGTTTTTTGTGCTGAATAAAATTGAGCTGTCGCGTTGACTTCCTTATTACATTTATGAAAAATATATGATCTACTAAAATATAGGTACATATAGATGTGTTTATTTAATTATTATATACAACCGTGTATCCCATTTTAATATTACAAGTAAATATTCGTAATTTTATTCTTTGTGTGTATAAGTAGGTGTATATATTGAAAGTGGTATACTGTGTAAAAATTATATCAAGGGAGGTAAAGTAAAACAAACATAAATTTTTCAATTTTATTTTTCAATATTAACCAATGACCCTTAAGCGATACAGTTACAGAGAGCGTAGCGTAGTTGATACAATTTACAGCTTGAAAACAAACCGACTTGGAAGTTTAGCAATATGTTACAAATAATATCACGAACACAGTTATATATTAGTTATTTGACAGAGCGTGTTTATACTCTACTTTTTCTATAAAAACTCATTTGTCAAACCTGGCATTGCATACATAAAAAAAACGAATCTACGAAATGACATCTGTCACTTTTTGGCGGGAATACGTAATAATGACATTTGGTTTTTTTCAAGGGAATTCCCAAAATTAATTAAACAATGAGTATGTAACTTAAATGGACAATATAATCATTTTTGTGAATCTTCAAACTAGGTAATGCAAAACGTTCATCAACAAATAATAATTTAAATACAATCGTATACATCAAAAATATTGAAACGTCAAAATTCCACAGACAAATAATCGTCCATAGACAACCAAACCGGTAACCACAGAGCATAAACACGCCATAGACTAGAGGAAAACACATCCCGCGCAATTTCTTAACAATAACCGAGTACAAAATTACACTCTTCAATGCAAAATATACGTTTCAATTTACGATAATATATGTATTAGTGATAAAGGCATTTTTACAAATTATATTAATACGCATAATATCATTTTTTAATATCCACGCTAAGGTAATAATAGGTTTTCGACAATTCAACAAGCCCCCATGCATTCCGATAAACTAATTGTAAAATAAACTATAATTATTTACAGAATATAAATTATTTACTATTCAAATGACTAGACGATTGAAATAAGGTGCGTGTACATCTTCTACAATACTGATATTTTTTTTTATGGTTACATTGTGACATAGATAAATTAAAAATGACTAGATATACAAATAATACAGATTTGTAAAGAAATAAAATTAAACCACATAAGTAATGTTGCCATATTTTTTTCAACTTATTTAGTAGTGTGACAAAAAATGTAAACAAATGTGGACTAAAAAAAATTTTTTCACTTACGAATTAAAAAATATTTTGACGTGATTTTTTAACTCCATTTGAACAAAAAAAATTTGTTGTTTGTAAAGTAGGTTTACGATCGAGATGTTTACGTGATAACGTCTTATTGGTGGCAGCGCTCGAGATGAGACGGGAGATCGGTCCGTCTCTCTCTCGTTATACCTGCGATCGCGCTCGTGAGGTTTTGGTGTGACCAGTGACACAAGTTTCTGAACATGTCACCCGAATAAAACGATTTTAAAAACGTTATCACGTCAAAATAACGAAAATATACAATTTTTGTCACTTTGTTTACATTTTTAGTAATTACATAAAGCGCTTTATATTCAAATATATGATTTCCATGATATGTGGCGGCAGGTTACATGTTGCTCTTATTTTTATATTATTTCGCTATAATGAGAAGAAATGGGAAATATGCTTTTGAGGGTTTTAAATTCTATCCTCTTTTGGTTTCATTTTGAATATTGTGTTTTGTTATAGATATGGGATATTCGTATAAAAGTAAATTTTCAACAAAAACAGATCTACTCTATATTTAATAAAAAAGAGGCTGTTTTATGGAAAGATGTGAAATAACATCTAACTTTGACACTTAATACAAGCGATTTAAGTAAAACTTTTAAGAATTCAATAAATGTTTTTAACTTTCAAAAACTTCAGGAAACAATATAATCAACAAAAAAAACAACAGATGATCCATTAAATCAGAAGAGAAAGACATATTTCCCATTCCCGCTTTATGAAACAAATAAAAATCAACAAAACATTATGATAAACGAAGCCAAAAAGATTATAACTATATAATTTTAATCATTCTTACCTGTCGTATTTTGAAATAAATACATTTTATTTCAACATACAAAAAACAAAATATTTGTAAAATAACTTAAACTTGTAAATAATGAATAAATTAATAATTTTATATAATTTTTTAAGTTAACAGACACAAAAACTTTATTTCCAAAATACGACAAAGCAAAATGATTTATATACAAAGTCGCCGTGACTATGAAATTTCGATATATACCCGAAATATTTATATATTTTCTAATTACACACGGTTTTTATAGCGAAATTAAATAATTATCTATCTATACAGGCTGTTCGGAAAATATATTGAAGTATTTTAATGAATCCAATTTTTTTTTCATTTTATTACAATTTTTATATAGAACAAAAGCCTTTTAGTTAGATCTCACATGAAATATCCAAAGACTCTTTACGATATCAAATTTTTCTTTATTTTCTCAAATATTTTCCAAACCAGCCCGTCAATTCAAAGCTATAGAAGTTACATGTGCATTTATTAATATTTAAAGTAAACAATACCTAAATAAACCTAACTCCATAATATACGAAACATTATTTACATTTATAAAGCTGAGCACAAATGGAGGACCTAGTTCATATCCCTGTGGAACCCCTCGCATCGAAACAAACATACAAACACGAACAATAAGTAATTTACATAAAGTACATTAAATAATAAAAACTAACAATCCTTAAAATTAAATTCCATTTAAAAATATATTAATGGAGTAATTATAGTACTTTTTTAACAGAGCCACTTAATCAAAGGCTTGCTTAAAAACGAGATTGACATTTGGTTCAGCTAGTTACTAAGGGAGAAATGGAATGAGAATTGTTTTAAATTATTTACATTGCATAGAAATGCACATACACACAACATACAATCAGTCAAATACTACGAATACAACACTTCGGTATAATTTTTAATGTTTTATATATTCTGTTTAATATTTAATTTACTTGCATTATCATCAATTTCACCAAAAACATCTTCAACAAAAAAATTATACATTAAATAAACAATTATACTGTTTCTTTCATCTCTCAAACACTTCTGTTTTTTTTTAACTACCTCCAACATTTGATTATTTACTTGAATTATCCTCAATTTAATCAAAAACATCTTCAACCAATAATTATACAATAAATAAACAATTACAAACTGTTCTTAGATCAAAACACTTTCGAAGTGAAACTTCTTTAGGCGCATTGAGAGTAAAATTTCATGGTCGCGTCATGGCAATACCGTCACGTTATGGAGTAAGGCGACGATATTTTTGAATCTTGCCAAAGAAGTTTCACTTCTGACACGTGTGTTCGGCACACACGCTTTTTTTACCTCCAAAATTTCCATCAGCACCTAAAGCACATGTAACTCCCATCTCGATATTTTCCTAAGAAATGAATGAAAAATTGATTCATTCAAATGAATATTCTCTAACTCTATAACAGGATTCACTGTGCGCATTCAGCCATTATTTATAAATAATATATACATTTTACATGTTTGCAAGTGCACACGTATGCAACTACTGGATTGGTTATCATTGTCTACATGCTTTTCTGTGTGGATTTAGTGGAAGGCTTATTATCCTCTTTACCATCACTACATAGTATAAAACAAAGTCGCTTACTCTGTCCCTATGTTCCTTTGTATGCTTAAATCTTTAAAACTACGCAACGGATTTTGATGCGGTTTTTTTAATAGATAGTGATTTAAGAGGAAGGTTTTAGTATATAACTTATTAGGTTTTAGACCAAGCGGGCGAAGCCGCGGGCGGTAAGTTAGTTACATAATAAATAGTTATAAAAGAAAAGGGAAGGAAAAAGAGCAGGGTATACTGGTATAAAATACTTAATTAGATGGATACATCTATTTATATTATGCAAAATATAAATATCGTGCCTGTCTAGAATTTTATTTAGACTTCCATGTTACGGGAAAATAAAAGTGGGGGTGGAAATAATTTATAGGAATAATCAGATAATTCTCACACCTAAACAAGTTGAAAAGGGGGAGGGGTGGGTCATAACATTTTTTCCATAAATCTCTCCTTTTAAAACAATTTGTTTAAAGAGGGGGAAACGTAAGTCTAAAAAAACTAGACGGGGAGGAATTTAATATGGGAACTGGGAACCTTCAGGCAAAGAGCCTACACCTTCCTGAAAAACCAACTTCCACCAAGTGAGTCGCTTGCCCTATTGCTAGGGTTACTATAAAAAAGTATATATTTTTCATACAAAACCAAGCATTTTAAAGGGATTGTAATTTTTAATAGCCCCCACTAAACCCAAACACTTATACTACCAAAGAAAACACCGATCTCTTGTACTTACAAATTACAATATTGGACAATCTATGTGCAATATATAGTACATACTATCAGGCAGTAAAGGGTTGCAAAAATACAATTATGAGGCCTTAGGTAAATAATCAGTACTGAATAGCGTAGTGGCCGGTTTCAATTTAACACATAAAGCTTCTAATTACAGCTATTTATAAATACCTTTTTGTGGCGTCGGTTAAGCTAAGTGGTCACTGAGAGACTTCACAGACTACACACTTCAACGTGTATTTTTAATACCATATAAGTATTGTATAAATTTCATTTTTCATAATGTCCTTGTGAGGCTATGTGCCGTTAAATAAACGTTTTCTTTCTTTCTTTCTAATACTTAATTTGAAATGGATTGTAAATCGTAATTTTTACCCGACTACGTCTGAAGAAGTGGAATGTTTTTCGAATACATGTTATCTTAATATATATAAATCTCGTTTCACAATGTTTGTCCTCAATGGACTCCTAAACCACTTAATCGATTATAATAAAATTCGCACACCATGTGCAGTTCGATCCAACTTGAGAGATAGGATAGTTTAAATCTCAAATCGTTTTAGAGAAGCGGGCGAAGCCGCGGGCGGTAAGCTAGTATGAATGTATATTTCTGAACTGTTCCAAGGATTTTATCTTGAGATTTTTTGTAGATTAGTTTTAATCAATGAGGGTAGAAGGAAGAAAATATCTCTGACATTCAAGATTTTCTGAACGATTTTTTTTATTTTGTTTTTCAAGTACTTAAAAAAATACGTTTAATGAAGAAAAGTGTTTATAATGATCGTGTATTTATTATACTTCTTACACCAAATTGTTTTCCTCTAACCTCATAAATAAATTTACTAATTAAACAGCAAAAACTCCCATACAAGTTATAGTGGCCACTTAGCTTTAACCTTGACATAATCCGTGACAATAATAAATCGATTTGAATTTCCCGAATCGATCCAATGTCGGCACGGGTTATACGTTATTCCATTTAGCATTTAACCCGGTAGAAACTCACTTAAAAGTAAGTGCTCTTGGATTTTTTCCAATTTTTTCCGAGTTTCTCGACAATAGGTTAATATTACAGCATTATAAGATTACAATAATTCTGCACAGATATTTTATGTAAATTCAAAAACTTTTCCAATATTTATTGACAATTTTTGTCGACGTTTTTCACCGCTATTATTTCCAAGAAAAAACACTCCTTGCCGCAAACAAAAAAACATTCACCCCAAGACATTTTCAATCACTTCCCATAAAAAAAAACACAAAACAAAAACATTTTTTACCAAAAAAAATTACATTTTTTAGAAAAAATTTTTTTTTCACAAAACAGCGGCAAACACTTCGAACGGCTGCACTGAAAACGATGCGATTACGCGATAGACGTAGGCGTTACATCGCCCCTGTGCTGTCTGTTTTCCCGTAAAGAATTGTTACGTCTCAATTCGTCTTTTATCGACGAATCTCTGGATTCTAAACCACGTCGCGGTGACGATGTGGATTCTCGACATTCTGAAGACGATCTTTTCGTGTGGGTACCTGTAAAATTAAATAAATATATTAAAAAATAAGCATAGAATAATGTTAAAAAATATTTTTTACCTTTGTTAAAAATACTGGTATTAAAAAAAAAGAAAACATCAACATTACAATTTTAAATCCCGCCCTTTCGTAAAAAAAACCCATCTCAGAATGTACAATATTTAATTATCCACAAAAAATCGTAATAAACAATCATTTTTTTTTCTAAAAAGTTAGGAAATAATTTAATTTTAACACAAACACAACAAATAGTATAAAAAAACAATAGGAACACAAAAAACACGATTTTTTTAGGATTTTGTTGCCACACAAACACATACCTACCTTACACATACATACAAAATCACAAAAATTACTAAAAATCACAAAAAAATCACAAAAAATCCACTAAATTGCTACTTTTAGCAACACTTACCAGGTAAATCTCTTCCACAACTCATAATCTCATGATCGAGAGACGCGGACGCCGGTTCTACTGCGCGTCTGCATCTTACGCCTTGCTGTTTGTGGGAATAAAAGATAGATAGATATATAGTATCCATTTTATAGCACTAGTATATAATTAAGTACCTATGTATTATTAAGCTATTGCATAGCTTCTATCGCGGGCCTTGAGCGCGGGGACCGAATCGAGAAATTCCGTAACGAAAAACCTCACGCTCCCCACTCCGGGGACGGGCGGAGGTGTGGCTTGAAGGCATAGCATGCAATAGCTTTACCGCGGCAGTCCCCGAGTGCCACACGTCTTTTTTTTATTCTCGTTATTTATTTTGTGCCTTCGCGTTCACGTTCAACATTCCGAGCCAACAGGGTTGCCTGGAAGAGATTGCTTTAAAGTAATAAGGCCGCCTTTTCGTACATATTATGTGCCTTTGTGTTGGTTTCTTTTTTTGAATTATTGTTTCTTGTTATTCTCTGTCTGGTATATATGTACAATAAAGTATAAATAAATAAAAATAGACAGAAAAATATTGTTTAAATCCATTTCTAGTCAAAATAAAGAAAAATTGTAATAGATTGATGAATAACGGTAGAACGGATAGATAAGAAATTCCTACTAATAACTCTGTCCATCTGTCTCTTCTTCACGCCTCAACCACTAAACCGATTTGGTTAAAAGGACAAAGGTTAATTTCATCCCGGAAATCCCAAAAGAACGTCAACTATGCGGAAACCAAATAAACACCGAACAAAATATCTGAAAACTAACATATCAACATACAGCAGAAACTACTAAAACTACAAATATTTTGAAATTTAAATTATCATTAAAAAAATGTGTGCGTGTACTAGTGTACACACGTAAGAAGTGAAACTTCTTTATGGCCTTATTTAAAAAAAAATAATTTACTATATGCAACTTTACAGAAATACGTCGAATCACGCGTGGTAGGGATAAGAAAAAGATGGCACGTAACGGAAAAATGTCACGCGTAACGAAAAAATGTTACACTAAATATTTTACCAACCCCGATAAAGAAGTTTCACTTCAAAATATTAGAAAAAAGGGGTAAAATTTGTATGAAATAACTCACTTTATATCCACTAGATCCGCTCGCGACAGACGAATTTGAGCCCAGTGTGTGTGTACCATTCTAAAATATTAAAAAATAATATATCAATACTGCAAATATAAAAAAGACATATAACTAGATGCACACGTCGCAGCCAACTGTTTAAATTAGCCGTTTAATTGATAGCCTAGGCGCTTAATGAAACGGATTAATATATGTTAATTTTTCCATTAATGAAACTACCCTCACTATTTTTGTTATTTATTTAAGAGAGGCACCATGATTATAAATTGTATTTATCTGTACGTGAGTTAAATTAAACGAGTAAGTAAACGGCTGGATTTAAATCAGGCAGTTAATTAAACTGCCACACACCTGATTCAGCCGCTCTATAGACATAAATGATTACCGGGTGTACCAATTAGCATAAAATATTTCCATTTTTAACAGTTATTCATTCTCCTTCAATCCCACATTCACAAATTTTCTCACTATCTCTCTCTAACACTTATTTTTTTCAATATATCTTGAATTTCCAACTCACTCACTCTCTCTTGAATTTCCAACTCTCTTGAATTTCCAACTCACTCCTGAATTTCCAACTCTCTCTCTCTTGAATTTCCAACTCTCTCTCTTGAATTTCCAACTCTCTCTCTCTTGAATCTCTCTCAGAA
>CAJQZM010033745.1:7294-19428 GCA_907164665.1 Colias nastes
TAGGATAGGATAGGATAGGATAGGATAGGATAGGATAGGATAGGATAAGGTAAACCGTAACAAGCGGCACTACATACCCACCTCGCACCACACGTGGTCGGTCGTGTCGTACACGTACCGCGTGTCGTACCCGAGCGCCCTGCAGAACATTGTGAAGCAGTTCGCCCACTCGCCGCACCGCCCGCGCCGCGACCGCATCAGTGCGCGCACGTCGTTGTACCGCGGGAAACGGGTTTGGCAGTTGCATTCCTTGCATTTGTACACCTGAAATAATCTATACTCTTAGGCCTCTCCACATATTATGCCGTAGCGGCAGCGGCACCGTCGCCGCCGCGGCGCCGCTGCGATAGTCTGCCTGATTTATATTATATGGAGCCTTACATACGACGCCGCGGCGGCGACGGCAAGTCTTTATGCCACGAATCACAAGGAGCCGTGTAAAATATATATATATATATATTTTCATTTTCATTTTCATAAAAAATCACAGCAAGTCAACGACTATTAACTAAGTGAGGGTAGTTGGGTCAAACGTCGTATAAACAACGTCTGAGCCTTTCATAGTATTCGACAGCTAAGCATGTTCGGACAGGAAATAGTGACAACTATATTGACAACTATTCATCCACAAAAATATTAAATCAAAAGTTATGCCTAACAATACATATTATGTATGATAAAATCGTAGGGAAGTCAAAACTGTACATTGAATTTTTTTTTAATACTTGGGGCGTGATCTACAACCAACATCGAAGCAATAAATATAGTTTTAAGAATTTTTGTCTCTGTGTCTGTATGTATGTCCAGACTAAAATTAAAAAGAACTGTATGTATTTACTTCAAACTTCGTACTGATAGCTTGTGACCTGAGTAAAGACATAGGTATTATCCCAAAAATCCCACGGGAACGGCGACTATGCGAGTTTTTCTTTGACTACGCGGGAAGCCGCGGGCGGAAAGCTAGTAATCTTAAATAATTAAAGAACACGCCTCAATGATACTAAAAGTAATAAAATATTATTTAAAACAAAATTTATTTTGTATGAACCCTTATAGGATCACTTTTTTGTTCGTCTGTTTGTCTGTCTGTCAAGACCCTTTTTTTCAGGAATGGGTAGAAGTATCAAGCTGAAAGTTATATTGAATACTCAAGTCTAAGTCTAGGCTGTAAAAAATCTGCTGTTTATGCTGCAAATATTCGCCAATATCGACATTCGCAAAGGAATTAAATCTAAAGGTACTTCCCGTGAACACAGAATCTTGAAATTTGGTACGAAGCAATGTCTTATAGCACAGAAAAACTTGTGAAAAGTATAAATTTACAGTTACAACATATAAACATAACCTGCCCCTTTGCTTGCTCTGACATAAAAAAAATTCTATACAACATTTAGTTATTTACCTCAACGTTACAAGTTTCAGTCTCGGTTCTCATAGTAGTGTGTTGCAGTAATTGCGTGGGTCCGTCACACTGTTCACATGCAGGAGCGTCCACCCACTGAAAGTATTTGTATTTGAACCATCCAATCAACTCCATTAATAAAGCTCTGTCGTACGGCAAATCGTGCTCCTTAGTGTCGCCTGTAAGAGTAAAATACATGTATTAAAATTGTGCTAATAAATAATGTGTATTTTATTCGTAATCAATTTGTGGATTCAATGTATTTTAGGTTATATCATGGTATAATTTTTTTAAGCATTTCACATTAGTTATAACAACAACATTACATTTTCCGTACATACACTTATTTAATAAACATTTCAGTTGGCAGTTGCAGCATAAAATATTCTCATTTTATCTTTGAAATTTATTTTAACACTAGCTTTTGGCCTATGACTTTGCTTTGTTTGTGCTTCAGATGTGACAACATCCAATAGATAGGGAGGCGAATAGGGGAATTTTCGGTAATACTCGAGCGTGGCAGTTTAAGATATGAGAGATACCTTAGACCTAATAGAACAATCTTGTAAACTATTTAGCTCTATATGTAGTGACGCGCGCCTAGGATAGACGATCAGATTAGTAAAAAAAATCGATAGTCTGAAATACTCGAGCGCGTCAGATTAAGATATTGGGGGTTGATTTTAGTGTTATAAGACTAAATTTAACTAATCTGACGATAAGTCCTTGACGCCGCCGAGTTATAGGGTCGCGAATTTGTAAAAAAAAAACGTTAATCCAGCATTCTCGAGCGCGATTTTTTTATTTTTTATTTTGAAGAATATAATCTAAAACTTACTAAAAATACAAAATCTGCCGGTTTCCGCATGACCGGAAGTCTGGAGGAGCCATTTCGTCTTCCGAAAAACGCGTTACAGTATATAAGTCGCGAACGATACATTTTACAAAAAAAAGTCTAAATACACAAAAAAGGTAATTTTATTTTACACAAAAAAGGTATCTTTACATTTTTGTCCAAAGTTAAAACTTTTTGACTTGAAGCATCATAAAAACTTAAACTCCCGGTTTTTTGAGTATATCTCGAAAACTGAGGGTGTTAAAAAAATCGATATGAAATAACGATGATTAAAAAAAAGAAACCCAAAAACCTTTTTCGGTCAGATTAAGAGAACCCACCAACATTTTTGTCAGATTAAGAAAATATGCTTTCAGGATACCGAGATAAACCTCCCCTATGAAAATCTGACGCGCTCGAGTATTTCAAAAAGACTTATTTTTTTTGCATTTTCAAAAATTCATCGTAGCTTATCGTCACGCCGAAATCGTCAGTTTTTTTAAGGGGAGCTTCCTTGGGGCCTACTTAACACCCCTTCCGAAAATCTGACGCGCTCGAGTAAATTTTTTTTTTGTGCATTTTTGACTAATTTATATGCCTAGCCCCACCACGCAAACCGGCAGATTAGTATACCGTTGTTATCAGAGGCACTTGGGGCATACGTAGTATGAATATCTGACGCGCTTGAGAATGCCCAAGTAACTGGTTTTTTTAACATTTTTGAAAAACCGTACACGCCAAACCCACCGCTAAAATGGTTTTTACCATACTTGCTTTCCTTTTCGAAATTATTTTATCTTTCGATTTTGATAAGTCTCGACGGCGCCGTCGAATTACGCCATATAGCTACCTCGCCTCCCCAACTACAAGCTTTTTTTGACAAAAACTTATTTTCAAATAAAAATAAATTACCAGTTTTTATTTTCTTTTGGTGTTCTCTCATTCTTTCTAAAGCTCGTATCTCTAGAGTTGTAATGGGAATTTGTTCTCTCGCTAACTGTTGTAATTCCTCATTCTCATAGTTTAAAATGGTATTGAACAAGCTCTGAATTGTCAATAAGAGTTCTTTATTACATATCTGCAATAAAAATAAATTATGAAAACTCCTATAGAAATAACCTTCCCATAACACTTCAAAATCTGTTGCACAGCTTGAAAGATTTAAGCAAGTCACAGACAGACAGGCACAGCAACTTTGTTTTATACTATGTAGTGATTAGAAATACTTACATCCACATAAACTGGCATTAATTTGTATTGCTTTTTTTGAGTTTTAATTTTAGTATTACTCAGTTTCAATTTATGTGGTCCACAGCAGAAAGTGATTTTCTTTTCTATTGCCAGTTTAGCTAATCTTAGCTTGTTCAATGTTGCTTCTTTGGAAAACAGAAATTCATTGTGAACCTGAAATAGTTTTCAACATAAGATTTATAAAAAGTTTTTGAGTTATTTATTTTTATTTTTTTTTCATTATCTACTTGGTGAAAGTAGAAATGGTGTATTTTTTTTTCTTCTGTATGTATCGGTAATTGTATTGTTAACAGAATAATAAAAAAATATTTAATAAATGATGAGTTTTGCAGAAAGTTATTATAAAATTTACTTAATCAAATAATATGAGATCCATTTGTAAGAATATCTAACAGTAATTAAAAAATCATTATAAACACTGAATCCTTTAAATAAGCTTTAAAATTTAAAGTGTTATAGGAGAATAATAGCAAAATTAAGTATAGGTATATTTTTGAATTGAATACTGAATGAATTGGGCAATAATTATAAAGTGATTATTTTTATCAAGATGGATAACACCAAGAATGAAAAAATATTATGACATACCCATTGGAAACCGATGTAATTAAGATAATCTTTTAATTCATCACAGACATTTTTAAGAAAATCACTTTTTAAGGATCTCGCACTTTTATCGTGTGGATTTTCTAAAATATTATTTATATTGTTTAGGAGTTCTTGCAGAATTAAACCGAACTTATCAATGTCTCTGACGCCTTGTTCGACAACAGCTAAACGTGCCATATCCTCCATTTTTAGTTTAAATCATATATTTGGAATGTAAACACAATAAATATGACTTGTAATTTCGTTGCAATGTTCACAAAATAATTATTTTAAACACACTTGCAACCAAAACCTTTTGTTATCAGTTTATCACTTACTTGTCAATTTTGATTTGTCATGTTATTGTTCAGCATACGTTCAGAAAAGCCCAAAAACTACAAAGTTATAGGTACTACCACAGACTAATAATAATATACTACGTATGGTACTACAAAATATTCATAACTATTGTTTTATTTTTGGTGAGCATTTTATTATTATAAATTTAATAATATTACCTAGTTTACGTTAAAATAGAGGGTAGTAATAAATCATACTA
The DNA here is from genome assembly GCA_907164665.1 of Colias nastes. Lineage (NCBI taxonomy): Eukaryota > Metazoa > Arthropoda > Insecta > Lepidoptera > Pieridae > Colias > Colias nastes. The sequence goes on from CAJQZM010033745.1 coordinate 11,930, forward strand.
TTTTATTATTTGAAATACTGTTACCATAGCGATAAACTAAAAACAAAATTTAATTGGTTTATATGAGTTAATTAAAACAATGAAGAAAAATAACATAACGGATAATAATTACATAAAAAATGGTAAGTTAACATTATCATGAATAGCGAAGGCTGGAGAAATGAGAATATAATGTATAATTACGTATTATATTCTATTAAAGTCGGTTAATAAAATAAAGTTATACATGTTTATTTAAACATTTATTTTAATTGTAGAATTTATGTCGGGACCTCGTAATTGGCTTTTACATGCCCGATATGTAAGAGGTGAACATGATCTATGTGTAGCTTTAGCCGATAAACTGCAACATGATACAAGCAATACGCACAGATATGCTTTTTACATAAAGGTAGGCAAAAGGCAATCATTCGTTATTTTTTTAAATCTTATCAAATTTGAAAAATGTCGTTAAATGTATTAATAATTATTATAATTATGTACTATTGAAAATTATAATAGTGTAAGAGTTGCATCTTACTTTTTAATTTACAAAATATAGAGTCAGTATTGTTTTAATAAACATTCCATTTCTATTTATTTCTTCTTCAGGGTTCAATATTGGCCGATGTGGGTCGATTACAAGACGCCTTGGACAAGTTTCACACTTGCATCAAATTACAACCTCATGATCCTGAGCCTTTAAAACAGGTAGCTAAATGCCTGTAAGTTTTGTATTAATAACCAATAGATTATTGCTTTCTCGTTTCTACCGACTAATGAAAAAGAAAATATCTTTTGTAGATTTCGTCAAGGTCGCTATCAGTTGTCCCGTGAAGCATACTTGGAGGCGGATAAGTTATCGAAACATCCTGACCCTGAAATATATGCAGCTCTAGGTATTTATGATTCTATTTTTCGTAACGTTGTGGGCATTTAATTTTAGTATCAAAAAAGCGAATGTTAATAATTATTAACATACGCTTTTCGCAAACAATTGTTTGGCAAAATAAATAATCGCTAAGTTTGTCCCAAATTTTATATTGTACTCTTAGATTGTACTTCATGATGATGTATTTTAAAGCGGAATGTGCGCAAAAACTTGGTGATATCGAACATGGCGTGGAATGGGCGAGATCTGCAGTTCAAGCTGGTGGAGGCGAAAGAGCTGGGGCTCTGCTCGCTAAGTTACTGCTCGAAACAGGAAACCTTGATGCGGCATTAGTGGCTTATGATGATGCTATAAGGTATGGTAAAAAAAGCGTTCAAGCTCTGCTGCTCCGCGCGGTTTCACCCCCGTGGCTCCACTGTTGGTCGTAGCGTGATGATTTATAGCCTATAGCCTTCCTCGATAAATGAGCTATCTAACACCGAAAGAATTTTTCAAATCGGACCAGTAGTTCCCGAGATTAGCGCGTTCAAACAAACAAACTCTTCAGCTTTATAATATTAGTATGTATAGATAAATAATTAGTACCTATTCGTATGGAAAGAAAACCGTTATATTATAGTCACAAATGCCTTAGCCTTGTCTTTTTGTATATTTCGCAGTTCGCACCCCTGTGGTGCTGATACTCCTGTGAACTTTACCTACTTTTTATTGTAGCTGGTGAATTACTTACTTTATGAATCTGTATAGATTAATTTTGTAGTATGACCTTATTGAAATTCTCGTAATGGTATTCTTTAGCAAATTTGCCACTATTTGCGCAGTTCGCACGCATGCGGCGCTGACACATTAGCCGCGGCTGGCGCATTACGCCTCCGTGCTGGGGATCCCAGACGAGCTTTCCAACTTCTCGGTGAAGCGTTGTCACAGCAACCGACACAGCACGCCGCGGCACTAGCGCTGGCTGCGATGATGCTGCAACACAAAGACGTAGATGCAGCATTGGCTAGACTTAAAGCGGCGTTGACGGCCCATCCCACCTGTGTAGCAGCTCATGCTAATCTGGGTCTGGCGTTGCTATCGAAGAAGAAATATATCGCTGTAAGTTGCATATAATGAGTGCATCCATTTGATCATTGTATTTCAAATATATTATAGTAGGTAGGTACCTTTAGCGAATTATTCATCAATACAATTTTTTGGATTATAATAACAGAATAATTGTTTTTGTAATGGACAGATCAATCAAACAAGATCATACTATTATGAAACAAAATATTTTACTTTGATTTGATGATGTTGCATTTTATTTTATTACCTACTTCGTTTAGGCTTTAACATGTCTTCAACGTGCTGTATGCGCAGCTCCTCTCAGCGCAGGGGTTTCACATGATCTCGGTTTTGTTTTACTGATATGCAAAAGACCAGCTTCAGCTTTATACAGGCTTGCTGCAGCAGCTGCACTGCAACCATCGCAGCCATATACCGTAAGAAGAAATTTTACGTGTCTAGATATATTTTTATTTCAACCTCTCATGTTAGCATTATTATTTAGACAGTCAAAACTAGACGTCCTCTTAATTCTTTGTTAAAAGATACACAGAAACCTCATCTTTAGACAAGCTATATAAAGCTTTTTATGGAATGCTTTTCTCTTAATAAGTATAATATGTGTTGTCTTAGCCACAACATGTTTTCTTTTTATAACAGGTGCTCTTAATAGCAATAGCGTTGGAACGTTTGGGAGATTCTAGATCAGATTCAGCATACTCTCGAGCAGTGGCCATAGACCCTGAAGATGCTCTACTTAGATTGAATTTAGCTGCGAGACATGCTAGAGCGGGTCGATTTAGAGACGCCATAAACGAAGCAATTATTACAGCGAAATTACTCCAACGTGAAAATAATGTTCACGTAAGTGTTTATTTACTTGTTTGAAAAAAAATGTTGCTCTTTTTTTGTTTTCTTTTACTTGTTTGAAAAAAAATGTTGCTCTGCGAATTGTTTATATGGATTAAAATTTTAACCTTCTTTACAATATTATGGACTATGGTCTTGTTACTTCTCCGTTATGGGAAAGACTTGGGAAAGACTCGATACGCGTCAAGCCATTTTTGATTTCATCTTCCCATATACACCTATATTTCTACACTTAGTAACTACCTAACTTATAATTGCACCGTATTTATTAGGTATCATTATCTATTATATTTTAATTGAAATAACTGTTTCAGCTGGCCAGTTCTCTAGCCCTTCTAATGACGTCACTGCGAGATGCTGGTGTAAATTCATCAGAGTTACTTGACTGTGGACCTATACCTTCAGAACGGAATAGTGTTGAAGCAATCAATTCACCAGAAGAGGACGATTTTGCAGCAGATGAAGTTTAACTTTAATGTATAACAAAATCAATTCTAGTACCAGCCTTGAATAAAAAAATTTAACATAGTATTTCATTTATTTCATCCCAACATAAAACTTACATGCATGTTTCGTAATAAGAAATAAAATATATTTCATATTATCGCCTATTCCATTAAACAAGAAGGCTAACTGTAATAAAATATAAATAAAATACCCACACTGTAACGTATACTTACTGACTATTTAAAATAAAGCATGCATTTTAGATTTATTATTCTTATAACATTGGGAAAAGCAGACATTTATTTGGTGAGAAGCTCATTTAAACGATTGAATATTATATTATTACCCAATTACAAATTAATTCTAATCTATAAAAAACAAACAAATTATGGGTATCCATCTTCATTCTTGATATTTTGATTAATATTTAGATAAAGTTTCAAAATAAAAAAAGTTAAATTTAAGCATATAATACCTAGTCTAAGAGCTGGTGATTTTTTGCCTATCCTCAGACTGAAAACCAAACAATAGAGCAACGAGAAGCGAGCCTGATTATATTACCACCAATTATAATTGGCTATGATGAATTATACAATGACGCCCAGACAGAAGAAAAATCGTTGAATCCAAATAATGATAACAACGAAAATAATAACCACGACAGTGATCACGATCAGCCCTCACATGATGATGATATTAAACACAGCGATGATAAAAAAGTTGACAAGAGATCTCGTAATAGTGTAAAAAATTTAAATCTAAATGAAAAGTGCAGAGATAACCGAAACAATAAATTAAATGCTAATCTTAGATGTCCCTATAGAAATTAGGTTCAGAAGTATTCACTGTTACATGAAAGGGTATATAGTTACAGTATAATAGTACCGAGTTTCTGAGGAACCAAATTGTTTATTTTAATTCACAATTTAATTTTTATCATATGTACCAAAGTATCATGGAAATACTAAGTGGAAATATATATGTTACCGGAAATGTATGAAATCAAGGAATTGTATACAAATCCTAGGAAATGTGTACAATTCCGATACCATTTAGGAAATTATATTCAATCAAATCAAATTTTCATTTGGTTAGTAATCAGTCCCCTCGTCCCGCTGTCCCCTTGTACACGTCCCAGTCGGATTGTATAGTCCGCCGTATTACAAACGGCCGGCATTTTGTAATATGCCGAAATTCGTCTTTTTCCAAAATTCTACAAAAAGACGGTCGTGAGCCGACGGAGCCCCACTTCGTGGGGCTCCTATTTCTATCTAATTTTAAAAAAACACGAACCTAACCTAACCCACCCCCTTATCCAAACCAAAAATTCTGATTACGAATTTTCGGCCCTCCCCCCATCGACCCGCGTACCTTCCAATATCTTAGATGTTTTACATTTCCGATTGCTATTTAGGAAATGTATAGATTTCCTAGGCAATGTGTATAAAATACCTAATTTATTTCACACATTTCCGTGCGATTTTAGGAATTAGATACATTTCCTAGGAATTGTATACAATGACGGATTACATACATTTCCGTTAACATATATGTATACTTTTAATTGTCCGTGCAAAGCTGTGCAAAGTATAATTTAATTTATCTACTATTCTTTAATTCAAAATTGTCAATGATTTACGTCAACTGTCCTCTGTCAAGTGTCATTTTTTTAACTTGCATGAAGTATGAACAGTGAGCTCTTTTACGGGTTTATTTACATTTAATTTTGTTTAAAATGTTGATCTTTTACGAATTCTTGCCGTGTATTAGTTTATGAAATGTTATAGCACTCCACTGGACATGTATAAAATAACCGGTGGTAGTATGCAAATAATTTAATTCAAAGAATTTTATTGTGTTACTTCTGGTCGGCCAATTTATTTAATAATTCCGTTACATACTTTGTTCTATAAAAACAAACTTAAATATTCGGCAAATTTTTGTCGGTATGACGACAGCTAAATGTAAGTAAATTTTTCCGATATTAATTCTTCATTGTATATACAAATTATTATATTACGAATTCGTATTATTTCTTTATTTGAGCAAACCTTGAGGTGTTTGTGTGCATGCAACTTTAAAGAAGACAAGGGCAATTTATTTAGTGGTTGTTTACGTAAATCTGATTCTATTCTTGTACATATAATTAATATATATAGCGCATAATATATTTATAGTTGTAGTAATAATAATTATAAAGAAATAATATTAGTATATTGATATAATCAAATATTTGTAGTATTTTCATTCTTTTCTTCACTCTTATTGTCTTATGATGACTGCATTATGATGTAAAATTGTTATCCAGAAAAAAAATATATTACCTTTGTATGATTGTTAAGTATTGCTTGATAATATTGTCTCATTACAAATTATACACTAAATAAAATTAAGTTCTAATTGCTGAAGTGGCATTTATTGTTTCTATTTAGATTTCAATAATTTATATAAAGGTAAATTTTTATTTAAGTGCAGTAAGTATTTCATGTTGGGTATACAGTAAACATCCATTTATCTGAATCACATTTATCCAAAAGAATTTTTACAAAATATTTTATGATTATTAGATAATACTTACACTAAGTAATACAATATTGCCACACTAAACATGGCAGTTTGTGAGTACGCTAAACAAGTGAATTTTGTTATTCAGTATTTAAAACTTATAGTTTTCTTTTTCAAACATTATTTTCTCGTAAAAATATGCAGACATCCATCCTATAGCGTTCTATTTAGTAATATAAGTTATTAAAAAGGTGAATATCTATCTTGTTGTGTTTATGAGATTTTAGTACATATTATTTACTAGCTATGGAAGTTCTAACTTCACTCACTAGTTCAATGAATTTTTCCACTGTTTTGATATTTACACAGTAACCTTTAAAACTCTCTAGCCTCTGAACTACTTCTAGACAAAAAATAGAATGTGTGTGCCGAACACATGTGTCAGAAATGAAACTTTTTTGGCAAGAGTAAAAAATCCAAACTCGTCGCCTTACTCCATGACGTGACGGTATTGCCATGACCTTGAAATTTAACTCTCAATTTGCCAAATAAAGTTTCACTTAAAAAAAACATAAAATCTCAACATGCAAGAATGACAACAATTGAACACACACATCTGTAACAAACTAAACTTGTATTATTGAACAATTTAATAATTTGAAACATTTAAGTTGTGAATGGAAGGCCAATTTATTTTATGTTGTAGTGCTAATGTTTTGCTAAAATAAACATTTTTTAGCAGATGAATAACATTACAATATTGCAGATTCAAACTTAAATTCACCAATCTCAAATCATATGTTTTTTATAATATGCAACATAAATTTTTAATTTTACGACACATTACATTTTTTTAATAGGAAACTTGCTGAAACAAATTATCCCAAAAATTACAGTCAAGTTTTTCATTTTCAAAGTGAGGACATAATTATTTATTAAAGGTATTAAAATAATAATTAAAAATAAAATAAATACATTTAGTATAATAAAAATAAATATTTTTTAAAGCAGATTATTAAAATATTCGTGATTTTTATCACATACAATTAATTTTTTTTTATTATTGATAAGATGTTAACATTTAGAGTAAAACATAACACTAAACAAAATAACATCCTTCTCTTATAACTTTCGTCTTTCATCCACCTCATCCATTAATTTCGCAATTCATGAAGTGATAACAAAATGGAACAGTTGAGTTCCATTGAGAGGCATGGAAATTGTACAGAGTCGAGATCGGGGGCGAATATTGATCAAGGGCTGAGTTGCGCGTGTGTGCGCGCACCCCTCACACCGACAGGGCGGTGCGCGCCAATGTGCGTGCCATCCGCCCGTGTGCGGACAGACCGACGAAACGATCTCTCCATTATTACAAATGCTCTATTAATCGTCTAATATAGAATCAATTCCGTTCGACGCGTTCTAAATATAGTAAAAACGTAATCAGCATCTCCACTTCGTGTCCACATCTCACACCGGCCGCGATGGCACCGCAAAAATCAATAAACCTCCGCCGCTCGCGTATTGCAACCGAGCGACTCGAGCCAATGTGTCTCGAATGCATACGCTGCGACCGTGCATAGTGAACGCCTAGTGTATTTGCATTTCAGTGATACCGAAAGGTCGAGATCCCGATGTTTAATCACAAGTTACCGACTGACTTTCCAATGCAAACCCTCCGTAAGAAAACCAGCCCTTGCAAATGTGAGTTATTGCTGTGTAGCTCGAGAGGCTTTCATCACGGTACCTTTCATACGAC
>CAJQZM010033754.1:774-35513 GCA_907164665.1 Colias nastes
TGTACAATATGACATACACGCCTTGCTATGTCAAACACAGAGCTATTATTGAGCTATTAAAGTGTGGTGTGCATGTGTGTTATGAAACTTTTGTGTAATACTTAGATTAACTATACGGAACTATTAACAACCGAGGAAATAAATAGGTAAAAATAATAAAATAAAACAAAAATAAAATTATACGGAGTATTTATTTTTTTTACAATACTTTATTGTACAAAACAATGTAAGAAAATCTAGTACAAACTTATAAAGTAAAAATATTTTGCACAATATGCGGCCTTATTGCTACACAGCAATCTCTGCCAGGCAACTTGCAAATTACTGGAAGTAAGGAGTAACTTTTATGGAATACATTTTTATTCATTGGCTCACTTTCCAACTGCTTAGATAAATTTGGAAGTTCTTGACACAAATATGTACTGAGCATGACCTCCAGTTTGAGGCTCGATTCGATAACTACCTCTCGTTATCGCAAAGTTGAGATTATTTTGTATGGACTGGAGAACCTTTCTCCTAACTTAGCAATTTACATCGTATGACACGCCATCAAATCGTCGTCCAGTGACATATCTAGTGAATTTACAGGAATACACAAAACCACCTTGCACTTATACCTTGATGTATACTAGGTATAATAAGAACACTTTACGGGGCAGATTAACAGCTAATAATTAATTTACGAGGACTGAACCAGGTTCTAAAGTCACACCGACTTCCATCATCCATTTACCACTACCGACGATATCACATTTTCATAGTCTACCTTGAGACAATTCAATAATCATAAATGACCGCCAAAACAAGTAAAATAATATTGATGTTACAATCGGCTTTTCTTTCTTACTAACACAATATCAACATTAAACAGAATGCCTTTTTTTTTTTTTTTTTTCAATACGAGCCTTATAGACGTTCAAATGCTCGTCCATCCTGACTTTTGCGTTATTTCTAATTTCAAACAGGTTAACTTTTAAAGTGTTGACACTCGTACTAAATCATTATAACGTAGTGGTCTTGCAGCCTATAGACAATTGCATTGGGCTGTCGCCTGTGTTAAGCTTTTTGATAAAATACAATTCAAAGTAAGTTGAATTTCGCCAATTGTAGAATACCAATATCTACGTTCATGACTATGCGGTGGACTTGCAGCCTATAGACAATTGCAATGGGCTGTCGCCTGTGCTGTGCGTTTCTTTCATACAATACAATTCAAAGTAAGTTGAATTTCACCAATAACTGTAGAATACCATTATCTACGTTCATGATTTTCAGCGATAATGAAACAATGAACTTAAGAACAGACATAAACCTTTTAAAATAACCCGTTAGCGCAACTCATCCCGCTTGTAATTTTGTAAAACTCAAAAAGACACTGTCAACACAAGTCTATGAGTTCGCTACCTGCGAATGACGTAGCTTGATCGACTACTATTCCTTTCAGCGCCTTAAATAAGATAACAAAAACAAAGCGCTTAACATGCTCTTTTTTTTTGGAGACACATTTTTAACAGGAGCTAGGTGACAATATTTACCAGTAAATGCGTCAACAATTACCAATGCGCATTCTATAAAGCTATACCGCTACTCGTAAGTGCCATTCGTATCGATGGTAATGTATGAAGTGGTTCTGATACATTTTCTGTCGGATGTCAAGTCAACTGTCTAGCTCTAGAGGGCCTTTTATTAACTTTGCAATCTAAAAACGTTCAATGTACGTTCGAACGAACTAAGTACACAAAGTTTGCAGGTTTTTCCAAACTAAAATGTTTCAATGTTTCAAATAATCATGAAATGATTGTATCAATAAATGAATGATAACACTTCGTTTGCACCAAACAAAAGAAAATGTTTATACAGCAAGCATTTTTTTATCATATGTGACACCTTAAATTTAAATCAATAATATCATTTTATCGGCTTCAATTACTTTACTTAATATGTTCGAATCAACAACTTATGTTCGGCTTGTAGTCGTCGCGAATCTTTACCTTTTTTTTGCCCAAATTGAACATTATGTGGAGACAACTAGTTTCTACTAATAAAATCTACATGCGGTATTCTTGGACCCTTGCGTAGGTACCGACATCGAAATGAAAAACTTGTATGTAAGCCCATCATCTATGAACACGAGGAGAAAATCTTTTTCTTATGGCATGATGCTTTGAGACTATTTCAGTCTGTTAATATTTTAAAATTTTAACACTTAATTGATTATGCTTGAGGTCTTCTTAAATATTTTAACTCTATTTAATAACTATGATAACAACTTTCTGTGTCAGTGATTCTTTGATTATTATTCGACTTTTAAGTTGATCATTACTTTCTTGTAGGAAAACTGAACCACTATCAATCTATTGAACAGGAATCTGTGTGTACTTCGACACCGAGATTTGTACGAAAATCGTTAATAAGCAGAAATCTTTTTTTTTTATCATTCTAAAATATTTCGCGAACTTTAACGTTCTTTTGACAATAATGCTTCAGCAAGAGCCTTATTTTTTTTTTATCTGACAAGTCTACCGTTCGATGTTATGAAACCTTGTGGTGAATACCTATTCAATGTTGCAACAGCAACTTGCATTTATTCCAATTAAATGAAAACTCTGCGCAAGCGAGACTTTCAATACTCTTTTTAAACAAAAGAATGTAACCTCTTATGATTTTGAAAACTCGAGAACATCGTTGAATATAAAAAGTAGCTATGAAGTCACGTAATTTATCTAGTCCTTGGTTTTACAACAAGGGCATTACAAAACCTTATCAATGTTGTGAAAGAACTGTAGATTGTGCTAGGGTTGTATTCACAAGTCTTATTCCCATTTCACAAAATTTGTGCTTTACTTTCAATAATGGATCTGACACGATGAAAATCATTAAAATCATTTAAATCCGTGTCTATAGATTCAAAATTACTTTTCGCAAAAACAAATATTGTTTATTTTATATTCACGAATAATTTGAGTCCCATTGTTATTCATAATCAAACTACGTCCGGCTCTAGTACAAACATCTCAACCTGTTACTCTATCCCAGGAAGTACTCGAGAGTCTACAATAACCAAAGCTCATATTAACATCATTATTACAATAACCAAAGCTCATATTAACAGTTATGGGTAATGTTGAACGGGCGAATGAATAGGTTGATACAGGGCCAATTCCTGTTACGCGAGTTTATACAAACTCTAGAGGCGTCATGCTATCGGCTATCCTTTTACAAAGGAAAAAAAAAACAATCGGACCCGCTGTCAATAAGGCACTTGAACTTAACGCCGGCAACATCTGTGACTGTAAGCAGGGTATCGTGCTGTAAACACACATTAACAGGGTATTGTTTCTTAAAGAGCGTGCCGCCCGTTGCTTAGAAAAACAAACCTCTTCTATGTGACCAAATTTATGACAATAAGTGTGTTGTTGTACTATTTCTTAAATATTGAGCGGACCTTTGTTATTCTTATCGATTAAACTAACTGATTTTGTTTCACGGGCGAGATTTACAGTCACGTTTGTAATGACATGTGAACACACAGTTATAGCAAACAATTTGCAACATGCGACGCCTTAAATGATTTGTGCCAAAATGTCTATCAAGACCCACAAAATCAATCGGCGTGTATCATAATAAATCAGATCATACCTGGTCATCTGCAATACCTTCAACACGAATTTACTATATTCGCATAGTTCCAGCACGTTACCAGCTCGTTCGCAGCCGGTCGATTAGTGCCAACTTTGTAGTGGAGCACTCGATGTATGTTGAAACTCGATCACTTTTTTACCATACCATATCTCGAAAAGGTATTTCCTCTCGCTTCTTTTCACGTTAAAAATAATGTCCACACAGGTAGATGAAGGCTGGCCTCGTAGTGGGTCTTCCTTACTTATGCATTAGACCCGGAAACAAAATATTTCGTTTCGGGAAGTGTATCTGCCATTTCTTTTAACAGGGATGCGCACGACATGATGCTTTATTGGAAAAACCCACACACAACACATGATGTTGTTGTTATGTTAACATTCTCACGATTTATTGGTGGAAACTCTGGTGCTTCTCGAACCTCATTAACACTATCTATTTCTTCTTGAACTTCACTAACACTATCACTCGTTTCACTCACTTGCAGATTTGCATCGTTTAACGTAGTATTCTTATTGGAATCGGGGGTAATAAGTGCCGATCCCACCGCTGCTGTCGGAGAATTTAAATAACTCTCCATAATTAATTATAATTAGGTAGATATGTGAAATAATATTAAATAATGACTCAGTGCGCACACCTTGCGCGGTCGATGGTAGTACCGAGACTATATCATCGAGCTACTGACCCAAGGAATATAAACCATAGCATGGCCCGTAAACCCATGCATTTCATATCAATTCAATATCGACATTATGTTGTTCACAATAGAGTACATTATAATAGGAAGGTATAGCCACATAACAACTACTCTGTTATGATTCTCTCACAAATATATTTTGTATTCGACTACAACGAATAGTCTAATACAAGAATTATCAATATTTCTCGAATTTAAAACTGAACTCATTTCACAATTTTAGAACATGTTTCATCAGGTTAATTCGTATGTATGCAGTTTTAAATCGACATTAGAAGCTTTTCCTCAAGATGGTGATATTAATATAAAATTGTTATAAATGCCGATAGACACGTCTATCGGCACTCAGGAACTTCCTGGGCGTGTTATAACGCCCAGGCCACAATTTTTTCTACAGCAGGGCGACGAATGTATTTTCGCATAGCAACGGAGGGGAACTCGCGGGGGGTCAAGTGACGCGGGCTACGTACCATTAACATGCTTAGTTTGTGGTACCGAGCGCGCGAGCGCGAAAGAAAGTCATCGTGTTTTTGTAAAGTTACTATGTAAACTAACGTAATTTAATACTTAGGTACATATTCTATAACGGTGCGCTCAAACTGTTAATCTACATTTAATTTAGATTATTATTATTTTGAAATACTAAGTAATGTAGAATTTAAATCACATTCATTCATGTTTTCCTCAGATTTTCGATTTCCTCCGATTTTAAGATTTTCTTATCAGTGTTCAATTTTAATTTAGTTAAATTGTATAAGAGACAATTAAGAACATTCAAAAATAAAGTGTCACGTATTTTTTTTAAACGACGAATGACGAAAAACGACGTAATCGCGGACGAAGTCGCGGGCAACAGCTAGTGTGTTATACAAACAGATATTTATCCCTTCTACGGTTGAATTAAACTTGGGAGACTATCGTTTTACAATAAAATTTGAATTAAGTATATAATTAATTGCCGAGTTACGGATAGGGCATCGACGGGAATGGGACAAATAAGTTTTACAATCGAAAATTGAACTTTGATTTGTATTAAATATTTTGTTTTACAATAATGTATTGTAGTTCATAATAGTCGTAAATTCCCTACAGATTTAATGTACCAGATGACTAGTATATACCATATTCGATATTAAGGAGTGGAGCACCGGAACCAAAAGCTTACAGCGTGTCTAACGCTGGCCATATACGTATTATCAACACAATGCTATCTTTGATACGGCCAATTTGGTACTTAGCATTTATATTGCTCCTAAGTACTGTATGAATTTTTGAGCAAGTTTAAACATAACCTATCATCACTACATAGTATAAAACAAAGTCGCTTTCTCTGTCCCTATGTCCCTATGTCCCATTATCCCTTTGTATGCTTAAATCTTTAAAACTACGCAACGGATTTTGATGCGGTTTTTTTTAATAGATAGAGTGATTCAAGAGGAAGGTTTTAGTATATAATTTATTAGGTTTTAGACAAAGCGGGCGAAGCCGCGGGCGGGAAGCTAGTAAAACATAAAGATAGAGTATTTTCGATGTTTCACTGACGATATTTGAATCTAGTTCTTCAAAAAGTTGTGTAAGAAAGTACTGTTTTGTTATAAATCAAATGTGTATGTTTTTTCGGAAAAACAATTCAAGCAATTGCATCGGATAGCTATAGAGATGGAAATAATTAAAGTTATGTATATTCTGTAACAAGACCTTAATGAGTCTATTATGTGGTTTTGTGGTACTTTTTTATTATGGTGTATAGTATCATAATCGCAAACTGGTTTAGAACACTTTAAATAGAAGCATATTCACGTTACACATCAATCTATCTAATATTCTAATATTTCTAATATGTATATTATAAAGGCGAAAGTTTGTAAATATGGATGTATGGATGTTTGTTACTCTTTCACGTAAAAACTACTGAATGGATTACAATGAAATTTAGCACACATATAGAGGGTAACTTGGATTAACACATAGGATAGGTTTTATCCCGGAAATCCCATGGGAACGGGAACTATGCGGGTTTTCCTTTGAAAACGCGGGCGAAGCCGCGGGCGGAAATCTAGTATAAAATATTGTTGTCATATTTCCTAAAAGGATTTCTCTCGTTTAGTGAGTTGAGAAATGATTCCTATTTATTTCGCGGTAGTAAAATAACGCTGTGATTTTATGGATAGGTATGTACAAATATTATATTATCAAAGATCATTTAAATGTTGTTATCTTTAAATTAGTAGTAAAGTTTAAAAATGATATAATAAGTATGTATTAATTCTTATGATTAAAATACAATGGAATAGATTTAATTGAACCAAATTTTACTATCATACCTATAACCTACCACAACATTCACAATATTTCCGTAGGTAACTACATTGCTTACATTTTCAGGCGATAAACAAAATTTATCCCACATTGCACCCTTTTCTAGTTTTATGTCTACTCCAAAATATGACCTCAACATTAAATTTGGTTCAGTGGGTCTAACTTGAAAACTGTCCACTCTCAAATACGTAATATTAAAGGTATAATAAAAAGGTATGTTTTCCTAAAAGTTAATGGAGTACGATAATATAACAATAAGTTATAAGAATATTTACAATATTAAAGAAGAAAAATATCACAACTTCGTTAATTGAATGTAACATATTCTTAACTTTCCTTTTATGCTAAACAAAATTCGGCAACTTTTAACAAGATTAACTTCGCGGGACTTGTATCGACGAAGATCTTAGAAATTATAACTTTCTAAAAATATAAGCGAATTCTTAGATTTAACTTTTTAGATATTGTAATTAGGGAGATGAGTTTTTCAAATATTTTATGTTTGTTATCTTATCGTATAGATTATAAACAATTTGAAGCATTTCATGTAGGTATCTAATAAATATATGTGTCTTTATTTATATAAACTTATAAAATATTATTATTTGTTTTACATTTATACACTATGAAATCGTAGCTATTTGAAAACACTCGGTGACATCGTTTAGAAATAGGTATTTATTTTGAAAACAGAGTTGCCCGAGTAAAATCCAATACTGTATCCAAGGAGACAGAAAATTGCCTAAAAAGGTCATTTTACTCACCGTGAAAATTATTTATAGTAGATCAAAATAATTCTAGACGTTTATAGAATAAATCGATATAAACGCGCAATGTCCTACTATTAAAGTTGTAATTTGTAACGATATCAGCTTTTTTTTAAGTAGGTGTAGTAAGTTTTAGAATTTTCCACGCAATATAGACGTAGGTTAGCCAACCTACGTCTATATTGCGTGGCAAATTCTTAATAAATAGCCATTTATAAGCAAATTTAATTCGTTTGTAGAAAAATTTTCCACTTCAATACGAGTTCTGTTTTCTCTTTATTATCTCCGTGTAATTAAATTGATCAATAATAATTTCTATATTCACAACCTTATTCTACATTATAAAACTTAAAAAAGCTCATAAGTCAGCTTGAGAGCTCATTTAGTTATTCTATTAAACAGCGTAATAGGTTTCCCTATCTTATTGTGAAATATGTAACTTTTGCATCTTTTCTTATGCATAATAAGTAATAACTACGAAGAGAAGTAAAATAATGCACGCCAGCCTTCGTTTATTATTCAAAGGAGTTCTTTATCAAAGTCTTCGTGAAATATTTAATTAAAAAATAATAATGATAAAATTATACACTTAAGAATGAAAGATTAAAAGAGATGTTTAATTACGAACGGCACATAATGAGTAAAAAAGATAATAGGTAGCTTACCTATTATCTTTTTTTACATCATTTATATTCTTCTAACTAGCTTCCGCCCACGACTTTGTACGTGCATCCCCGTTATTCCCCGTTCCCGCAAGAATTTCGGGAAATCCTTTCTTAGCGGATGCCTACGTCCTAACATCTACCTGCATGCCAAATTTCAGCCCCATACGTCCAGTGGTTTGGGCTGTGCGTTGATAGATCACTATATCAGTCACCTTTGAGTTTTATATATATAGATTACATGTGGAAATTTCAATGTTGTAATTTACTAGTTGAAATAATAATATATTACGTAGGTATGTTGTTTATAATGACTTTAAAATTATACACAATTAAAAAGAGTCTTTATCGTGGCAAATTTAAAGTGTTCAAGTTCCCAATTACCGCACCAAATATTACCCCGTAACTTCATACTCAGTCCACTCTAAAGTGAAAGACAAAACAGAGAGTCGAATGGATAATTTTTAAAGCCAAACCGTCAACAAAGAGCTAATCTGGTTGCTCGCTCGCTAACGTTTGCTCAACAAACAGCTATGTTTGTGCGGACAATAGCCAAAGTACAATAATTGCGCTTCGAGTGGCCAAAAGCCACTATTCCGCAGCGGATTGGATAAAGCTCGACACATATTACACAGACGTGACGCTCTGCGTGACATGCATCTTATGTGCGGACAGGCTATTGCGGCTAAATGTGTGTTCAGTTTTTTCCTTGACAAATCGTTGTTCTGTTTCACGTTTTACTGTTACGAATTTGTTTATGAAAGTTTCATTTCTGAAACTCACTATGATAAACATCTGATTAAACTCGCTATGATGTTTTCATACAAATAGAAAGCTTTTTTTTATCTGAATAAGAATTGAATTCATTAATTAAAAAAAAACAAAGGATTTATTTAATAAAGAAAATATTTACGATATTACGTAAAATTATAGAATGTTTCTTGCTATGCTTCAATTAGCTTTATTTAACTACACGTACAAAATATATTATGTAATCTATTGTTAAGCGGTATTTACAATACTCGAACCTATCAAACACATAGTCCACGAACGACACGCCAATAACAGAAGCTTACTCACGTGTCACGTGAACTGCCCAGTGTGCGTCAAGCCTAACCTTTACTTAAATGTGAGCGATGTTTGGATATGTTAATTAGATGTTAATGACAGTGACTGTACTGTAACTAGATCATCCGCCTCCGTTTCACTAATCGCTGGAGCATTGCACTTTCAAACTGTGTGTACAAAAGCTTTCTGAACAAACACTATGGGTTAGGAATGCTACATGATTGGTGAGCAAACATTACCGGTAATAGTCCGCTGTGTGCTATTCTTGCTACTATCTTCCAGTTTTCGTGAATCTGTGTTAACTATGATATATGAATTCTTTACGACTGCGCGTTCACTGTATTATTACGAGTGGTCGTGACTCTGGCATTAGAAAATGTACTTTCATTGTTTAAAAATACACAACTTATAAATATTGATAAGCGATAAAATATTTCAAAGCGAGTTTGTTGAACCCTAAAAAATCAAAACAAAAATTATTTTTACTATTTTGATAAAAACATTTTGTGCTGTCGCATAATTCAAGTTAATTTGTTTATACTCGACAATGCTTTTAAAACTAACACCAAAGTTGAATGTACAAATCAAAATATTTTCACGCTCCTGAATAAAGAATGACACAAGAAAGCTGCGCTGATAACAATACGTTTTCACGTATAATTCATTGCAATTGCATTCATATGAAAGGGGCACGTTCTCAGTAACGTACGGCCCAATTTTAGCGCACAATTTACCTGCAGATGCAACATACACAAAGAGGCTATATTTTCGTAGAGGAGGGCGCGGGGGCGGGGCGGCGCGGGCGCGGGGAGGGCGGGAGGTGCGGGCAGCCTGTGCCGGCTCGGATTACGGCGACCATCTGGTGCGACAGAACAATCAAGCTAACGAGTGCTCGCGGCTCGCGACAGGATTAAAGCCTAATACAACTGCGAACAATACCGTCGACGCCTTTTATGAGTTGCTTGCTAACAGCTTGTCGCGAGCCCTCCTTGTTGACTAATCCTAAGTGGATTACTTCTGCGCGATGACGTGCCGAGTATCTGCCCAGCTTACTTACGGTTCAAAGTTCAAGCTCGAGTGTTGATCTTTTCAGCGCCGCGGACGGACAATATAATCATAATAACTGACCCCTTATTGACATGTTTATTTTCATATATTTCAATATTTTCTTAAAGTTAATAATAGATCGAATACTTCGATCGAATATTAAGAAAACAAATAGATAAAGACACAAATATAACAAAGTCAAGCCAAGACCCCTAGTTGTGTATCTTACGTAAAGAAATTGCAGCTGTTACCCAAAACTTGAAAGAAATTGGCAGTACTTTATATAAGAAATTGTTCGAGAAAATCTAGCAACGAAATAAATGCTTGCGCTTTACTAAAATACGACAATAATAGCCGCCACATGTCAACATGGCTCAAACCACAGAGAGCGGGAAAACACTGTAACTAAGCGCCGCTGCCAAAACTACGTGACCTTAATGTATATCAATCTGAACGAGATTTATTCGGGGAGCATCTCTAAAATATGATATAAAATAAACATTGACAAGCAGAACGATGAAATATGACGTAGCGTTGTGATTTAAGGTCGCGTTTTACGAGATTTTATGGCGCTATAAAATCAGCTCGCATCGCGCTCGCACGTATTGCACAGATTTGACATAACAGACGACGGACATTTATTTGTTTTCTAGTTTTTTTGCGAGCTTTATGGACTGCTGCCAACGTTATGGTCCCCGAACACAGCCGAACTGTTTTTCTGTAAAAGAATTGCACGATTTAGTTTCTATTTCATTGGTGTCCGTTTGTTTTGATTACATTCTTATGGAAAACAATGGGTCTCATATATCGTTAGATACAGAAATAAATTAACAAGTTCTGCTTCATCGCTGTAATGAAATGAAATTTGCCGCGAGCTGAAGCCGCTGAAGGCCGCATCAGTTAAACAATTATTTTCCTCCATTTTTTGTTAAAAATTCTGAATAAAAAAAACAATAAAATTCTCTCCATAAGGCGCTTTACATTTAAACAGAACATACGTTAATTAAAGCGCTGTTAAACGGAAATGCGAAACATTGAAAGTGCCACATCATCGCATCCATTGTCCCGAGATTCGAGTCGGATTATAAAACAATAATAAGATTATTGTCGTGGACGCACACACCGCGACGCTCCGGCTCTTCAGACGAGATTCAATTACATTCAGCATTGTGCCACACGTCTTTTATATTTCACTATACCGGTTAGATGTTTTTTTTTCACTATGCGATTAAAAAGGACATTCATCGTGTTATTGAGATCTTTAGATAGAAGTCAAAGTCTGAAGACGATTAATTTTTTTTCCATGATGATTTTTAGGGGTGAAATTGATTAACTTTTTAGTTTAGGCACTCTAAAAACCATGAAGCTTGCATGGCATGCTTTTGAAGATTATTATATACTTCATTCTAATAGATCCCAAGTCTATTAGTGTGCCTCTAAAATAAATTGATAAGTGAAATGTTCATGCTTAAAGAAGATATAAGCAATTAACGTAAACAAGTTATCGTTGTCAACCGAGAATTGCTTTATAAGCAAATTGCATCCCTTTTGCACTGCGGGCCAGTTCAATCGAAGAAGTAGGTATCTGTTATTATCACTCTCAAATTATTCCTGGCACGCCACGATTTTGCATAACAATATTCCATTACAATACTCGTATATCTTGATAATAATTCGCTGAGTTCATTCATTAGTAAATTGCAATGGAATTTAACTTAAAATAAGCAGTTATTGTCTTATTTCTATCTTCTAAAACAAACAGTAATTTTATTTCTATCTTCTAAATGTTTTCATTGGATGAGGTTTAAACACAGGTGGTCAATAGCAGTTAGGTACTTATTAGCCGATTAGTCGTCTTATGAGCCCGTTTAAAATGTAATCGTTTTAAGTAGATTGGAGTTTTGTAATAGAAATATATTTCGCTTATTCTGCTCTCCTTTTTATTAATAAAATTGTGTAGTCTATTTCTAGAATTACTTTCTTTTTATAAGCACTTTATTAATAGTTTTCAAACCCTAGAATCCAATGCTTTTAAGAAATTTGTGTTGATATTTTTATATCTAAATGCTTTCAGTTGGGATTATTATAATTATAAACGAAGATACAATCTATACTAACAACATGTAACTTTCATAACTGAAAAGAGTTACCAATTCACATGTAAGTTAAATACGTAGATATTTAGGAGATATAGCTTACGGAAACCTCACGCACGTATAATTAGTAATAAAATTAAAAATCCATTACAAAAATTGAAATTACATCAATTAAATGAAACAAAAGTGGTTAATGTATTCACAAACAAACGATAAATTTCGCAGGCTCGGAACGGCTGCACAATTGGTCATTAGAGGCGCTAACGAAGTATTTTCGGTATATTTTGTGGACTCATCACGCCTCTTGTTCATCAAATAATTTATGCGATTCGCGGCAAGCAAATAACGTATGGTTAGCAATTTGTTTCAATTTGGCTGGACGTTACAAACGGTCATATTTGTATACAAATTTTGTATAATTAATGCTTTTCTTTTTAATGATAATAAAAAATAAGACTGAGAAGTCTTGTTGAAAAAAATTTGCTCAAAGTAGGGTTACGATACTTTATCTTTTGGTTAAATTTTCGTTGCGTTCGGTGATATTTAAGTTGTTATAATTGTATATAATTTTATAATTATTGCTAAAAAAATCTAAATATTTTACTTCCTTAATTGCGTATAGTAAAAATATATTTGCAGAATGCTAGTATTAAAGTGTATCTTTAACAATTGAATACAGTACTAAAATACTGGCATGTAACATGTATGGAATAATAGCAGGAAAATGAAGGTAAATCTGTACAAACAAACAGATCACAATGTGTATGTCGGGACCACGTCGGGATCAGCGGCTAATTCATTTATGTCAAACCGAAACCACTGCGACTCACCAGTGGACATAAAATTTGAACAGTAAATTCAATTTACACGGGATTTATGGGAACTTTTAATGTTAGATTAGTTCTGGATTAAATATCAGGTTCTTACTAAGTATATTTGTTGAAGCCCATGCGTGTCGATGGGTTATTACTTTATTCGTTTTTTTATCATCATTTTCACCTTATTTCGATAAATGAAGGAGAACATGAGGTAACCAAACATGTACTAAATGATTAACACATTTTTTTTAACAAAAATCTAAACCGCCTTGAAATGGTCAGAACTTGGAAAATCCAAATGTGACCAACCGGAAGGAGAGGAAGCTTTCAAATTAAGGAAGAATGATCAAAACCGGTCCACCACACAACACAACCAGTCGAAAGTTCTGAGGTAACAAACTCAAAAACAAAAACAGTCTAGGTAATTGAGAAGCTCCTCCTTTTTTGGAGTAGATTGAAAATTAATCAATGTAAAATTGAGTAAGTATACCAATAATTGAGATGAAAATGAGAGAAATTTGTGATAAGTCTCGCTATTTATCACGAACAATGGCTACTTACTTCTAATTACATCTTTTAATGGTACGACGATCCCCGTTTTGTAACAGATAATAACTATATTTTTTCCCGCCGCTTTGTTAACATAAAACAGCAATAACAAGCGAAATGGTATTCTGTTAATTTAAATTCTCTCTGTATTTTAAATGCTTTTAGACTTAGTCTGTTAGCTTATTTTTTAATAACAACTTTCGCATTATCATTACGTGCCTCTTTATATTTAATCCCTACTAATATTATAAATGCGAAAGTAACTCTGTCTGTCTGCCTGTTACGCTTTCCCGCTTTACCCGCTAAGGCGCTAACCTCTCAACCGATTTTGATGAAATTTGGCACAGACAATCTTTAGACCCTGAGAAAGAATATATGCTTCCTTTTATCAAAACACCACGCGGGCGAAGCCGCGGGCGCAAGCTAGTGTGTTATAAATAAACGATATTTCATAGTCTGTAATACTCATATTAATCAGTTATGCATAAATTAAAATGTAGTTATAACACTTATTACCCCATTAACATTAACTTTCCTTTCAATTACCTATCTGATAGGTTCGCTTTAGACTTTGTTTTCTTGTTACTGCATAATATAACATGTTTTATTATAATTTTCAGACAAGTGCATTCAAATAACCTTGACTAACGTGTTCTACATAAAGTAAAAACTAATATTCCGTGCGATACTAGTTTATTACTTATTAATATTATAAATTAATGATTTAACCGAGTCATAAAAAGTAATTTACGATTTAACGATATCGAGATCTGCCCAATGTCAAAATTTATTACATCTTTAGGTATTGCGGCTTTGCCAGACTAATAAACAATCCCCATAGATAAATCATAAAATAAATACAATATCTACAAAGTAGCCTCTTTAAACTTTCATATGGATTATATGTTTCCGTCCATTACGAGTTAAATTTAAAATCAAAACTATTTAATAATATTATTTTAATCATTCTAATGTGATTCTGAATCCTGCAGAACTGCTAAATATTTAGAACAGAAGAACATCATACATACTTAATTTGAACTCCAGAATAGAATGTGGGAATTGGGATATATTATTATTCTGAGAAACGAAGCCGCTGCATGAAACTAGTATAAAATAAATTGATTATTTAGACTTAAAAGTTTATTTATATTACCTCGTATAGGTACCTATAGCTTTATCTTTATTTTATTATTACAAGTACATGTCTATTCGTCCATATGAAGTAAAAAGAGCGCAAAATCATTTAAGCAGTAAAATATTACATTAAATTAGGAAAAAAATCGCAATTCTAGAGCCTGCGAGGGTACCAGGGACTCTTTTACCATAATTAGTATAGAAATAAACTGGTCATTTGAGGGTTAAAGGTCGGCCATTGGCAAAAAGATTTTATTTTAGATGTTGCGATAGAAAAAATCTATTTATAGATAGAAAGAAATATTAGTAATTTGATTGTTTTTAATTATAAATATAAACAAAAAAGAACAAAAATAACAATGAAATGCAATATTTTACATTAATAGGTATAAAATATTCAATTGAAATTTGAAGTCGTGTGTGCCAGAGCTATGTTAAATTAACTTGATGTAAAGCCTGAAATACCTATCTTCGTAGTTCGCGTCCTTCATTGAAACAAAAATGGCAAATGTTTCACTTTATATACCAACACGTAATATTCTGCACAAATTTCGCCAAGGAAAAATATAATTTGAACACCAAAATTGTTATACTTAACTCTACATATATAGATGAAAATGAAAAATTATTAATGTTTTATTGTAAAAAATGATACTTCAACTCCCATAAATGATATAATATGTGGTGCCACGTAGCAAACAACAGAGCTGCAAGCTTGTGCTATGAAAATATCACCCAAGGGAACTGCGTACGATCATTAAGTCCAAACAATTTCCTTCCGCATTACTCTTACTTTAGCGTACACAAAGTTTATTTGCTTGGAAACAACACTTAATCATACACTCTGTAATATAACATGCGCAAATATTGCGTGATTTCTCTTTTCGCCAGCGAACTTTCTAGACTTGATCGACGCCAAAAACGTCTATATAAATTAAAACAGTAATATTTTTCATTGGAAACCAATTTTGGACTTAATACTCCCTGCAAAATTCGCCTCAATTTATTTCATTCAGTATATATACTTGTTAAATTCATTCATCAATTCGCGTCGAAACGTTTCCTATCAATTTAATCAAAAGCAATCGAAATAAGTTCCGATCTAGATAAATTTTCTGAAAGCGTTTTTAGTTTACTATGCAATCACTAAACGTGATATTGCAATTTAATAGAAACAGTTGATTGTAACCGTCCTACCCGTCGCCAACTGAATATTTATGATATCGCTTCAACGTAGTCAATTTATATGTTATGCATAACTTATTCGCTGTTCGAGTTTGATAAATATACTGGCAGAGTTCTAAAGATTGAAAGAGGTACAGCCAATCCTTCATTTAGTGTCAACGTTTTTCCCAAAATGAGATAGCAGGTATATTGCGAGATTGCTATTTAATTCATATGAAACATCCATTTTTTGTTATCTAGGACGTTTAAGAAATGAAGAACAAATATTGTTTGTGAGTAAGATTCAATAAGTCGTTGTCACTTATTTTTTTCAGACTGACATTCACCCAAGTCACTATTACTGGTGTTATTACGTATTCATTTATTTTTACAATGACTATTCTTGTTCTTCTTTTAATAGTTAGTTATCGTTTTAAAATATGAAAAATAAATCGTAAGAAATTTTAATTAAGTTATTTTTATGTATCCCATATCAATTCAGCATATACTCATCATATTGAAATACTATTGAAAAATAAAAATTTGGATTATATTTCATAAATAATATTAAGAGGTATTTAAATTATAACAGATATTCAAACCCCAGCAATCAATTAAATCCGATTTTGAATACTAATTCTAAGAATAAGGAAATTTCCAAGAAAATTGCTTATAAAATACATTATATAAATCAACACACAAATTTATAATGTTTTTATAAATAATAGATATAGCAGACTAAGGAAACTTTTTCCCGAATAAAATTCATATTTAATGCTCTAATATAGTATGGTTAGACTGACAATATAAACTTGGACTCTAACTTTTGATTTGTAAGTGTTATTTATTATTCAGGAATAAAGTCTACGTGATTCAGTTCAATCATTAAATTGAAATACATATTATAATATATTAATTTCCTCCTCACACAAACTGAAACTAGTTGCCCACACCGCCTTCAACTGGATGTAAGATAAATCATAAATTTATTTTGAAAAAATGGGAATATAAGTATGCATAATAACTTACTAAAGGATGAATTTGAGTCTAAAGTAAAATAAATAAAAAGTACCACAACATACTTTTAAAATTTGACTAAAATTAAATAATATTTAGAGATCGTACTTTATTAATCTAAATTTAAAGATAAATCAAACTCATAACGTAAAACAAACATCTCGGACATCCGTACATCACACAGTGTATGTGTATTTAGGTGTTCCTGCAAATATGGTTTAAAGTTTAATTAAAATAATCCTAAAATAACAGTCCGGTATGTTTGATTAACCCGTAAAATGTAAGGTGTCTAAATTGAGGGGATTATTTAATTCTGAAGTTTAAACTGTGTTGTGTGAGTTATGTTATACAGGGATTATTTACCGATGTTAATATTACAAGTAAACGTTGAATAGTTATTTTATAACACGGAGCTTTTACCCAGCATAGTAATATTTCAATCCTTAGATACTAATATTATACCTGTATGTGGAAGTGTATTATTAGTGAATAGAGATATAAAAGTTTAAAACGATGAAACACACAAGCATTGAAAATTATCATTAGTGTATAAGAATTATTTATCAAAAATTTGAGTCAGTTATGTAAAATATAATTGGAATATGCGTCGACAAAATTAAGAATAATAAGCTCTTTTACGTACAAGCTGTTTCCAATCTGAAACACGTGAGTAAATCGCACGTGAAGAAATCAAAATAATGATGTTTTGTTTTGTATAAAATGTTTCCTTTGTAAGATAATTGTAATATCACATGGTTTTATTGGCTTGATTTTATCAGTTACATATACGCTTTGCCGAATCAAAAGGATCGTGTCTCTGCACCACTTCTATTGTTTTGAGTTCCGTAAAATGTAAGATGCTTCTACATATTTGAGACTATGAATTCACCAGTGTCAGAGAAACGGGCTTGTGCTTGCATCGAGACGCTTGTAGGGAGATTATCACAGCACCTCAGAATGCTAGCGTTAATTTGGCTGTATACTGATGTAGTATGAATATAGTACGTTGTAGCGTAAGATGAGAGACTTGGACGCTGGATACACTAGTTGCAGCAACGTGCGATTGTAATTACTTTGGCAATAAAGCTTATAAATGAGCTATTTTTTCATTGATTACATGTATCGTCGAAAAGCTATACTACATTATTGTTCCCTTTCCGTTTTTATTTTATGATATACTAGCTTACCGCCCTCGGCTTCACCCGCTTTGTCTAAAACCTAATAAATTATATACTAAAACTTTCCCCTTGAATCACTCTATCTATTTAAAAAAATCGTATCAAAATCCGTTGCGTAGTTTTAAAGATTTAAGCATACATAGTGCCATATAGGGACAGAGAAAGCGACTTTGTTTTATACGCTTGCTTGTGTTTCTTCACAAAACTGAGTTTATTGACAGCCTGTAAAAATTTCACCCCATATGACACCATTACAGAGACATTTCCCTGAATGTGTGGAAATGGGGATTTGCATACGTACCTTAAAATTTTATTCATGAGGCGGAAATTGTTTCCTTTTCACGGCGCACTTCAGTGATGAAATCATATTATTACGGACGGTAAATATTTTATTGGCGGTGAGTGCATATGTCACGGGTAATATGAATATCTAAACATTATTCATGATGCATAACGATGGAGTTGTAAGATTCTATACGTAAAACTTAATAAGCGATTATTTTAACTATAATACATTAAAGGTAGAGCCTAAATATGAGGTTACTGAGTATATTTAAATAGAAAGAAACATATTTTCTGTGTGTGGTAGATATCTGATAAATAATTAAGAAAATTATACCTCTCCGTTGTCTGGTTTATCGCGAAGGACGAAATTTTTAATCTATAATTGTTGAAACTCGTATCAGAAATAACAATCCAAATTCTGGCTATGAGAAAATATTTATTAGAAGTTATTAAATTACACCGTTTAATAAACTGTTGAAACCCGCAAACAATTATAAACAGAAAATATATAATATTCTTTGACCAAAATTTTTCCCTGACAACATTATTTGAAAGCGCCATAAATATAATTTTAATTTGTGGTTTTAGGTCCTTTCAAATTATACAGCTTGTTTTACAAAATTCTAGTAATACATTAAGGAAAACAAAAACGTTCATAATAAAACAGCACCACAACAAGGCCATACCGAATTTATACCTCACGTAAACTAGGAGCTGTTACTTAATCCCCTTATCAAAATATAACCCAATAACAATAATGTCAAGAGTTTTATCCTCGGAAACGACAATGTAGCTTTTATTAAAGACGTTATTATGTCGTATTTCATAAATTATATCAGCGGATACTGCGGTGGGGACTCAAAATTAAAAGTATTATGATACCACCGTGGCAAAAATTATGCCTTTGTTACCTTACTGCTGTACATACCGACCTATAAGTTTGGGGTGAATGGGTACTAAAATTATTAGTTTAAGAAAAATCTGACCAATAATTTTAGCATAGAATTATATAGACGTAGAATTTAAAGACGCGTCGCATGTAAAGCATAAATTCACTCACGTAAAGCTGGAAAATGATATAAGACAATTATTGAAAGAAAGATATTGCACATGCTGCGATGATTTGTGTTGCCAAATATATAATATTATTTGTTCTGAACTTTGTATTCTAAAGATATATTTTTAAACATGACTTATGTTGCAAATCACAACGAATTTGAATAAGTTAATAAAAATGTGTCTTATAATAAATGATATTACGAAGTATCTAATTGATTTGTAATACTAAAGTATATATTAGTATAGTACTAGTTGAAGGCAAAAGCTCAAGAACTAAGAAGCTTTGTTAAGATCTCTCTATAAGATTAATAAGTCTCGCTTTCATCATAACTTTAACAAGTTGCGGGACAGCATTAGTTCTGTACCTATACGTTTTCAGAAACAATCATCTTTCTACATTTCAAAAATTAGTTTAATTTGCGTTGATAATTTTTTAAAGAAAGAGCTTTCATTTTTTATGAGTCACGCTTTAATAATAATGTGGCAAAACCTATGTTTACATTTTGCTGAAATTTCGATTTTATAAGAAAGCATACCTCTTCATTTAATCCTGACTCATAAATTAGCATCAACATATTTCGAATACATGTAAAATTATTACATAAATTCCTTCACGTATTATGAAAATACATCACAAAGAAAATTCGATACCGAACGAGACAGATTTTTAGCATTGTTTGCTCTCTAACTTGAATGGATTTGCACGAGAATATTTGATGCGGGAGTCTGGACCAAGTTCTTATTATTTAAATAAAGTTATATATAAATATATATATTTAGCTTATATTACTAAATCAGCGGTCGGATACTATTTGACGAGATTAATAATGAATCCGACGAATTCTTATTTACATACTTATTGTTGTATAATATATTTTTTCTTAATCTTTTTCACTACACATTATAATATTATGTAGCTATGCTTTATTATCTATATTACATTTTGAAGAATATTGTATACTTATTAGAGGAAATAATATTGTTTGTACTGGTACTTGGAGTATATATGACATCATAAAATGTATGTAACAAAATTGGTAACTTTAGCTCATAGACCATAGTGTTCATTATAAACTTTGGTTTGTTTGGGAATATACGGTTGTGTGGAACCTGTGGGAGTAGAGAATAAACCTCAAAGTTTATTAGGAAAAATGTTATAGAGGGAGCAAAAATTATGTTTATTAATACAAATTATGTTGCTGCTTGGTCATAACATTCGATGATTGCGTGTGATTTATGTATTTTTTTAAGGCGCGTAGGTATTAGATATTAAATTGTGCAAGCAAAATAAAGTAATCGGTCCTGGGTATCTTCAATATAAAATCGATCGTAAGAACTATTTTTAATGTACTATTTAAGATGATAAACTAACTTAAAACATGAATACCTTGAAAGTAATGAGCTTATTCCATGTCATAAAACACAAGTTTAACCAACAAAACTTGGAAATTCTAAGGACGCTAATACAATTTGAAACTTCAAAGAAATTTTATTTAAGAGAATGACGATGTATTTTTAGTTATTCTTTGTTTGTAGACAATCAGGGTCTCAGGCGGGTTGCGGTTAAACCCGGCGAAGTCAGTTTGAATACCGATGATGCTCGTTTCAATCCCTACTCTATGCATAAGTAATGTGAAAAGTAGGACATCGCGGCGATAAAAATACACATTAGATGCTGTTCCTACAAATGTTAAGATCAAAATTATGATACGTATGTGGAATCAGCGTCGTAAGCATAAAAGTTTGGTTATTGATATTTCTTAGACATTAAAGATCAGAGGGACTACGGATGGGCGGTTGTTCCGTTAGGAGGTAGCTCCCGAGTCCTACATTATAAATTATGTTTATTTTATGTGAGCTGCAGAATTCATTTTTTTAATAAATTTAAATACGACTAGAACATTAGAGCTTTACATGCTTAAATATTTTATTTTCTTCTGACAGTTCGATAGGTCGAACTTTGGTCGAACTTATGGATTGTGTGACGTTAATTTTGAAACTTCCAAGTGCGTACTACTAACTTTCTTATACATTGGATGAATCTCTGGAATGACTTCGAATGCCAAAAAAAGCTTGTGTCTTTAAACAGCCGTCAAGGCATCTGCAAAGGACCAGTGCTGCGAGTGTATATGAGCACTATAATGACCATTTAATAACAGGTGATCCACATACTCCTTTATTTTCTCTACCATAAAAATATGGGTATGCAGTTCCTGCCCAAACGTTTGGGACTCACCACTACTATGAGACATTTATTATACTGCATTATTTCAGTCCAGACGTAAACTACTAATGTAGCAGAAGTCAATATGGTTAGTCTTATGGGGAAGGTAATAATATCTTAATACCTAGATTCTTAGAACTTTGAAATTTACTCAGATAGTTAAAGTAAGCATCATATCTATAAATACAGTTTTGCAGCATAAAGTTTGCATAGGTGTGCGACTTAGCCAAAGTAAAACAATAAGTTACTCCGAGAACGAGCAAACGCCTCTGGGTCAGAACTTGGTGCAAATGAAATATTTGCCTTGTGTTTAAAGCTTAAGTCAGAAATTACATACTCGACTTCTATTATAATTTTCCCCCTAGAGTTCAGCGAGTTACAACCGAAGATACGTAATCATTTTGTAGGAGTTAATTGTATCTGAATTGTATATACTGATATAATTACCTATCATTTTCAGGTGTTTTGTAAAATTAATACTTTTAATTAAGCTTTGATCAATGGATAAAACGGATAAATTCATTAAGATAATTGTTTCATAATTAGAAAGTTTTTTTACTAATACTGTGACATAAATTGAAGTTGTCTAAATAAATGAAAATAGGTATATGTATTAATATTTCATTACAACACGACCGAGATTTATTTTACTCCCAAGAACAGTAGTCTGAAGAATGCTAACGCACGAGACGGCGCTATCTACAACATAGACAAAAGAAGCAGTCTATAATTTAATTGCTTGAAACACTGCCGACAATCTGATAAAATAAACGACAGCCGACTGAACGCGAGCCGGCATATCTGACAAAATTTTCATTAATTTAATTAAGCGATGAAAGAACATCATATTATTCAGATATTTTTCAGTTGAAACATCAGTCAGGGTTGCTCTACGCAAGTAATATTTCCATATGGGCATGATATGAGCTTAGCATGTAAATAAACGAGCGGTTGGCGTGGGTAGTGTCTATTCGTAGCCATTCCGCGATTATCCTATTTAAGCCATACGGGCGTGACTCGCTATTTCTTGTTATTTTTCATAATACCCAACTTTTGATTGCATGCGTTATTATTTCTTGCGAAATTGTTATTTTATTAAAATACTAATAACAGTTCTAATTGATATTAATTCACGCTTGACGCCGTATACACTCTATATTTTTAAAGTTCATTATAAGTTTTTTATTTCGACCTAGGATTATTGCACCGAATATAAAAATAATCTAGAATATATTATTTTATATTTATGCAAAGTTAATACAACATTTTTTAAACATAATTACTTGAGATTAAAATGTTGAAAAAACATTGTGTACCTATTAGATTAAAATTCTAATATGAAAATTTAATATGTTCTTTCATAAACTTTCAGCTGAAACGTGCATGCGTATTAAACAAATTAATTTGCATTTAATATAAAACATTCTAAACTGAAATCGGAATACAGAAACGTCGGGAGAGGGGAATGTTAGAGAAAAACCGTATAAATATTCAGCGAGACTATATAAATAAAGTGAGTTTGAGCCATTTATTCCGATACACGGGTACTCTGCGCTGACACTGGAAAAGTTGGGCGGAAACGGGATTTCCTAATGCGATTTTAATTCTTTTCTTCCAGCCACGAGGGTAATTTCAATAAAAAGCGACGAATATATTTTATTCAAACAGAACATAAAAAATCGTGTGACGGTTCATTAAAAACAAAAGTTCCGAGCGTCTTCCGTGGCTTTCTGCAAAAATAGAACGAAGGTATTATGTAAAATATAAGGGAGACATTAAGCCTGATTGTAAATTTCCGTTTATAAAATGTTAAAAGACATAACAATAAACAGATAAAATGTCTTAATATTATATTTGTTGAAACAATGAAGTATTTTTTATAAAGATCAACTTTTGTAAGTTGAGTGCGTAGGTATGTGAATATAAGAAATAAATAAAACGCCTATCCGCTAAAAAACAAAAATATTTAGTCAACGTTCATACGCTCAAAGGCACCAAAAGCCTTTTTTGTTTATAGTTATAAAAATACATAAACCTTCTACCGTTTAAAGGATCGTCAAGTTTTATGAAAAATTCACATCGCTTTAGCGTCTTATTGCTCTCAGTTTTGTTAGATAACAAATTGAAAGAGAATAAATAATCTTAATATATTATTGTTGTTGTTGTTAGTCGGAAGATAGATATTTTGGCTTCTCTTTATTTTTATTTATGTTATAATTTTAAAAAACTACTTACATAGTTTTTTTTTCAGAAATATTGTGTTCGTACATTAGTGTAATGTTGCTATTTAGCTCTAATGTATACAAGTATTAAAACTTGTAAGTTTGAATTAGAATATTTTTAGACTTGGTGGAATTTAAAGAAGCCGTCTCCACTATAATCTTTTTCGTTTTGTGATATTTATGTTTAACTTTTATCTACATACTAGCTGCTCCGCGCGGTTTCACCCCCGTGGTTCCCCTCCTGTTGGTCGTAGCGTGATGATATAATATAGCCTATAACCTTCCTCGATAAATGGGCTATCTAACACCGAAAGAATTTTTCAAATCGGACCAGTAGTTCCCGAGATTAGCGCGTTCAAACAAACAAACAAACTCTTCAGCTTTATAATATTAAATAAATAAATAATAAATAAAAATTTCTTTATTTGTTTCAAAAAAAATTTTACATAATATTACATAATATAATTAGTATAGATTACATCATCCACATCAAAACATCGTTACTATATCGTATCCAACATACTCAAATCTCAACAGGTATACCACATAATTGGAATTAACAGTAAATTGTTAGCTTTAAGCGCTATGTAAGGGTTAAACTAAGCTAGCTACATCACGTTTTAATGGCGATAGTATCGGGGTCAACTGGCGTCTCACGATCCAGTGGCCATTTGGCAACCTGTGTTACAGGCCAGATTAAGGTTATATCATATTGTACTAAAACAGTTTACTTTATCAAGACGACGTACGAAGTCATTAACCGTGTGTGTTGGTCAAACTCATGTTAGGGGTTGTATTCACATATACATTATACATTGTAGAACAATTTTGGGACAATTAGATCGTTATTTAGTAACATAAGTAATTCTTCTACGAGTGATTTTTTATTTCTAGAGAGGATATTTATAGAAGAAGGCTTATCTAACGTTATTTTTATCTGAAGATTGCGAGAAACGTAGGCTGAAGTTACTCTAGTAATGTCAACAATAACACTGCCTTATTGCACCTTTTTTAAATTATTTCTAAACTAGTTATTTGCCATGGTTCCGCCTGAATACATTTTGTAAATTTTAAAAATTTTTAAAGATCTTTTTTATTTTAATTCAGGCTGAGACAAATTTATAAACATGAAATCCGATACTAAGTTAAGTAAATAAAATATTATTCGAAATCTTGACATCTGTAACTTTTCCTTTCTTAACAAAATGACAACTTGACGAGTGAATTCAGTACCATATTTTGTATGCACATTGTCCGCCTTAGGACTGAACCGGAAATTCCGTTGTCCATACACATTTCTAAAGTTCTGGTCGATGCGGAAATCATCTCGCGAAATATTCTGAAAATTCTGTCGAAAATATAACTTGAAGGGATGGAATGAGAATTCATAATGTCTAAATTTTAAAGATCATAAACAGCATAAACTTTTCATTGGTTAAATGCTTTTTCGTAACGTAATAAATAATAATTTCCCTGTGTATGTCATGTTTTATTAAAAAAATATGATCACGATACAGAAAAAACTTAACACTGTGAGCCGAAAGAGCAAAGTTAATAAAACAGTTTTAACATTTTGTTTATTTACATTATTGTGCTAAGCGAGTAGCGTTTCTTTTTAATTAAAAAATAAACAATTGATGTGTTAGTAAAAAGAAAAACAATATGGATATAAATGTATAAAAATGATATTATATCATATTACTGAACAGAGGCATGGCAATGGAAAAATCAAGTCTTTTTGTGAATAACATTGTGAATTCCTTTAGTTATCGCAGTAGTTTATCGGTTTTATTAAACAGGACAATGAATAGACCTTTCAGCGATTTATCGTCGAACATTTTTTTAGCAGTTTGTAATTTGACAGGCGGGATTCGAAAACGACAAGTTCGTTTTAATGTTTTTAATGTCTCGGAAAACTATATTTATAGAAAATAAATAACTTATGTGAAGGCATTACTACATAGAGATAAAGCTTCTTCTGGCTTCCAAATAATGTCTTAAAAATGACACTGCTAAATTGTAAATTCAGTACTAACACATTATAAAAATGTGTATGTAAATACAGGTATCTATATAAAATGAACATAAAGGGTGTAAACTTTCAAAGAATTTAAAAACTTTTTAACTCCGAACATATAATTTAAAATATATTGAACATACCTTTGCACAATAACATAAAGGTAAGCAGCAGCGCTCGGGAGCAGAGCCTTGTTAACGCCATTGTGATGCCACTATCGAACCCGCTTGCAGGCGCGCGATCTCATCTCAAATGACCTGCACAATAAATATCAACTCAATTATATAGATAAAAAAGAATATGAAATATAATATGATTATTTTTTGCTTCTGAAGTAGTTTAGTTTAGTAGTAGGTACATTGCGTCTCAATAACCAGTAATTTATAGCACTTGTTACTACGTCGCGTCGTACAAAAAAATAAGAAACGGGCAAAACGATACATTTTTAAATTGTGTAGATACTAAATCCTAAAAATGTGTCTGTCTGAAACTGGTGACTGATGAAATTTAATAAAGTTGTTATAAATCATAATAACAGGGTATTTTACATTCTCACGTTAATATCGTAATACAAACGAGAATTATCGATTAAATGCGGCATAAACATAAACTAAAACCAAACTTAAAACCTTTATAAAATCATTCTCAATGGTTAAAAGTTAAGCAACAGTTGTGTAAATAAATAAATAATTAAACCAAATAAACACTTCCAACTTAAACATCGTTGGATTAAAACTTTCATTACCGTAATTGTAAAAACAGAAATAATAAAAGCTTTGGAGGACTAACAAGAAACGTTAAGAATCCCGGTAACTACTTAACGATCACAAAACTACAGCAACTATTTACAAAGAGTGATTTAAACTTTTTTATTACAGGAGTTTTACTAAAACGCACTAAAAATTGACTTGAACCAACGAGAACCAACGGTTTTTAGTGATATTGCCTGGCGTAATCTTGTAGTCCGTGTGAATAAACCGGTGTTATATGTATCGGAATGCTAGCGTAGTTTTACCAGATTTTTCAGTGTTATTCACGTCATGTTAAAGAAACGTGAAAACTGGATTTGTTTTCCCTTCAAAATCAATCACACTTGTATTGGGTACATACTACTTAAGTTCATATAATATACAGGATTCTAGATGTTTCAGGATTAAAACATATGTAAGATACTTCTTATTCAACAATACAAGTAATTATTATACAAATTTCCTGACTATGTACTATCTACATTACAGTACGCAAAATTATTACATTTTTTTTAAATATACATTTAATCACTACATAGTATAAAACAAAGTCGCTTTCTCTGTCCCTATGTCCCTTTGTACGCTTAAATCTTTGAAACTACGCAACGGATTTTGATGCGGTTTTTTTTAATAGATAGAGTGATTCAAGAGGAAGGTTTATATGTATAATAACATCCATTAAATAGTGGAGAAGTACTGTTATTTTTGAGGTTTCTAATGTGATGTCGTAAAAAATTACAGGAACGCAGGCTGAACCCTACGAGTTTTATCAAAATAATGTACTAAGTATTATACACATTGAAAAGGTCTACAGAAAAGTCCGCGATGGTATATGTCTATCTCTTATGGATAACCCACAATAACTTTTTTTTGTCATTTATTTTTTACGACAAATAATAGCTAATTTTCGAAGCGATTTTAACCAATACAGCATTAATCCTTAACCAATTAAATACCTTGAATACATTGTTCATTTAATATAGATCTATATGGCCCTTTACACCGTATGATTTAAGTGAATATTTTCGAAGATATTACAGATTTAAAAATTGCGGGACGTAGCGTTTGCGGCGGTACCGGCCGGCCGCCCGGCTATATATATTATACCCGTGCGAAGCCGGAGCGGGCCGCTATGTTTTTATATACAACGTTCACAGTTTTTCTGTAGTGTATTTAATTTAGTATCAGCATTGCACCCGTGCGAAGCCGGGGCGGGTCGCTAGTATAATATATAAGCGTATCATAACGGTAATGTAACAATAAAAATTACATTTTTTTTTTAAATTAACATAAACGTGCAATTATTCTAAATTGTAAAAAGCATCCCTCGTAGTCTGTTCTAAAAATGCGCTTTAAATTTCTCTCTTGATCATTTTTCATAATTTATTTCTGACTACAAATGGTATTTCAAGAATAAGGAAATAGCTTTGATGCCGAGAGTCTATAGAAAATACTTTCTAGAACTCGTAAGGACGACATGATTTTTATATTCGTTATCTTTATTGTACACTCAAGTGTGAATTTATATTACTATTTTATGAAATATTTTATAAATTTCTTCAAATAATAAGTGATCAGAATTGATTCATTGATATGTATCTTATAATTAATAGATAATACCTACATTATTTTAATCAACGATTTTTTACGAGAAACGCTTCAAATTTTTAAACAAAAAAAAATGTTTGAATTACCCAAATTGATTTAAGATGTGTAATTAACAACGTAATTAAACATATTCAAGGACATTAACACAACTTAAAACCTTGAAAACTTAATCTATAATACACACAACTCTCAACTCCTTTCGTATAGTCTTAACAAGCAAATCATACCTAATTAATTCCTTCTCCATCTCAACAAGAAAGTACTACTAATTAAAACTTCACATCCTAACTAATTATTTTTTTAATAGCTATGAATGTAATATTCGCAGTCACACAGCGTATTCTGATTTAACATTTGTCCACACTGCGAGAAAGTTTCATATATAGAAATGGAAATTAACACATAATGCAAGGTAACTGGGGCGCAAACGTATAATAAATATGCTAGGCTGCTAGGATTCTGGATTCCAAATTCAAAAATATTTTTTTTTTATGGCAACACGAACGTGTCTCCAGGTAACATAAGGAATGAAGAAATCAATGGCCTTAGGCTATGACTACTTTTTACGTTCATTGGATATAAAAAAAACATCTCTATACTTTATGGAACCACCGATCACGTTATTTGTTATTTTTCGAAGGCATAAACTACCAAATCTACAAAGACTAAATCAAATCAATGTAATTCTTAGAAATGGATCTGTGTTATTATTTATTTATGCTGGCCGTACCGTTGTTCATATAAGACTTATTTTTCATATAAGATCGAATCATACGAAACAATAAAAATCAACTGTGTTGATCATCTCGCCAAACTCACCATATTACTTCTACTTGCTTCACAAGAAATATCATTACATCCTAGACAATATCTAACTGACGCGAAGATATTAAAAGACAAACCCAGCCAAGTTTGGCCAAGTCTCGTAACGACAATAGCTTAACTCAGAAAAGTTACGTAACCAAGTTAATTTTGCGGTCCACCAACTAATCTTTACTTGGAAACCCTTTGAGAATCGTCTCCGCCACTCGCAAAACAACACCAAGATGTTGTTGATGTGTTTTTTTTATATTTCTAATAAGATCACTTTATTATCTAATCCACGGTTGAGTCTTGTTTTGTTTAATTATGAACAGATAGCCTTTTCGTATACGGGAAACTATATTTTGTTATTGTTGCGTTTCATAATATTGTTGTTATATGAAAAATTTGAGCACAAATAAAATCAAATTTGTTTGTGCAAAAAATGTTTCACCGCTGTTTCGTCGAAATACCAATAAAAGATTTATTGTTACAAAATACAGGTCGAGTTCAGTGAATATTTCTTGTAGCATTGTTTGCTTAAAGAAGAAGACTCTGTCTTGTACTTGACCAGTTCTAGCATCTACTTATGTGTTTGTCCGTTTATTTGCTATTCCTAAATTAAACTCTTTCATAACTCTTTTAATATTTAAAAGCTTATAGCAAACTTCTGCCTATTGATAATAAAAAAAAACCTGCGTTAGAAATATGTATCTAACACATACATGAATGGATTAAAACTAATCTTCAATACTTGATTACACATCAGAAAGCATTTACTATATTTATTTTAATTAAAATATTTACATATTAGAAAAATTACACATAAGGTAAAAGCATCAGTAGATGACCACTTAAGGAGACAGAATATTCTTTTTAAATGTTTGACTTTAATTATCATATGAATTCAGTAAGTTTCTTTTTTTGGAAACCCTGTGAAATCTGTTTTAACATATAAACAAGCATTTCACCACGTACAATGGTCGAATATACTTAAAAAAAATTAAAAATGTTCTTATATTAGAAATTTAGTAGTTGACCATCTAAAAACTAGAAGATGACCATATTTTGCATCAGTAAATGACCACTCAGATGCTGCAATTTTAATTGGGTTATTTGTTAAATAAGAAGCAAAATAAGATGAAAAGAAAACGTTTTATTTGAAATATAATAATAATTAGGCCTTTTTAAGCCTATAATTTAAATAAAAAAAACGACGTGTGGCACTCGGGGACTTGACTAAAAATTGGTTTTAGTAATAGACCATAGCCATAAATTCGTACCATAAAGTTAGTCAACTACTAAAGAAAATCAATCTATTGTTAAAGTAAATAAAATAGTTTATTTTAATTAATTATTATATGCAGTATATTTAAAAGATGCAGAACTTAATCAAAAGTTGACCACCATGGTCAATTACTAGAAAATCATAGTCAAACGGTAATTCGGTAATGGACCACCATGGTCAATTACTAGAAAAACACAGACAAACGGAATCAGTATTGGACCACCCCCACATCTCAATTTTGTCAACAAATCTTTAAATTTTAATTACTCTGTCATTTAAATAAACCATAAACGAATAAGAAACGAAAAACACTTACCGTCAACAAGATGACAAAATTCCTAGTATTTAGCTTCAAACTTTTTCAATCTCTACGAATATTATTACAAAAAACGAATTTATTGATTTTATGGTCCGTCACTCAACAAACAACTTGCAACCATTTACTATATTTGACAGATATGGATGCGCAATTTTCGCGCCTATTTGACCAGATAGCAGCTCTAACTACTTATTAACGAATGAGTTTTTAAAATTGCCGCGAATTCTTATTATAACGGTTTATGTGCATTAGCGGTCAACTACAGGTACATGGTCAACTACTAGTGACTTTACCCCTACCCCTCGTAGAAAACTTAACTTATTGGAATAAGGAATTGTTTGTCAATGAGTCATGTGAACTTTCTTGTAGTTACTTTAATACATCTTGGATATTTAATATAGGTAGGTACCTTTATATTGAACACAATGTCTTGTACGTACAACAATATTGGAAGTAGTAAGTACGCCTTATATTACGTTAACTCTAGTAATTACTATTTTAAAAATTACATGCACCAACGTACCGGCTATTCTTACAAAACAGCTGTTAGTATACGGGTGAAGTTTAAACGTTAGGGAGTGCCTTAATTGGGGTTTTACGAACATTAATCAAGTGCTTACACCGGGGGAGCAGTTAAAGGCCAGTGCACACTATGTCCGACATCGATGTATCGCAGATGTTAGGTTCTGCAACAATTTTATGGCCTAATTTGTCGAATATCGCTGTAGATGACGACAATGTTTCGTTCTTTTTTAAACAATGATGGCAAATTGCAATTAAAAATAAAACATAAATGTATTAGAGGTTGAGATTTTAGAGAAAATGTGAACAGTCTCAGGTAGGTCTGTCTACATAAATAATATTATATAGAAAAAATAAGTTTCAACACAAATAATAAATTCATAGTATTATGATAACATACCTACACACATATTTTTTTCCCTATGCACTCATAAACTCGTTCTTTAATTAAATTTATTCAGCCCATAGAACTGTAAACTATTTAAAACTTCGAGTCCGTTGAATTGCGAATACATAGTTGCAAAATTAATGGATCGTAGTTTAGGAAATAGTTAATATAATTCAATATCGATGGAAATTTATTATTGTATATGCGTATGGAACCGACTACTTTAGACTAAATTTTGACCCACTAAAATAGAAGAGATATATGTAGTTCAAACATATCAAGGCTCGATGAAAAATCAATAATTTAACTATGTTTATTATAAATACTGACATCAAGAGCATGTGCCAGTATGCAGTGGCCCTTACGTCGGACGATCCGTCGTTTGACAAATGACAATCGGCCACAAGGCTCCGACTCCTTACATCCGTCAATGCATTTTTTCGTGAAAGAAAAACGTCTAAGAAAAAGAAAAGTTTACCCTTAAATTTATTTCCTCTTCCGTATAATTGATGATTGTGATATTTTTAATTTTCATTGAACGCGTTTTAGCGAAATTTAATTTAATCCGCGTTGAAACCGCTGAAAATAATATACGGAAGTTTCTATAGAACCTACCTTCATTTTAGTAAACTTCTGTGGTTGGAGATTTCGAAGATTTATGACGTCATATACCTTGATAAAGTGTGTTACCATTAAATGATCTCCGTTTACCAAACAATTTCTAGTTTATGTGTTATGGCAGAATATTACAAAAAGGGTCCGTGAAACGGTTATTTTTTTTAATGTTTATTTGTGCAAATTTTTTTTTAATTCAAATATATCCTAAAATTGTAATTGAAACGCGAACGCTATATGATTATAGATAATAAAATAAAACCGATTTCGGGTGGTCTTTATGAAAAGCGTCAGTCGCGTTGAATGGTGTATAAAAATAAATAATTATTACTGGCGAACGCGTGCTTGCGGTCGCTAAACCAAACACGGCATCCGTGTGTCGACTTCCGACGTATCATGATCACAAGGCACTATGAAATAGTTTACATTTACGATTTTGTTCTGACTCCCAAAAGCAAGTATATGGTACGCTTATCACCCACATAATATGTATCTTATACTCAAGGTGTTTGCGTGATACACAACTTACTACAACTGCTCTTTCCCCCGGGGCCGTGCGTATGTATGCAAGATTTTCCCATTAAAAAAATGTGTAAGCATGTATCAGATGGAAGTTTATTTTAAATTCTTTCTTGCATGGGAACTAAAAAGAACTAGATGTAATTTTTGTCCAAGATTGATTTGCTGTAAGTATTTTCTATTTAGTTAGTACCTAGTTAGTAGTAGTAGTAAAATTACAGCTCCGTTCGTTATTTTTTGTTGTAATTATTAATTTTTATAACAGCTAGTTATGCTACTGTTTCTAACTGCCAGCTGTTTATAGAAGAAAATATAGAAAAAATAAAGATGAATTAAAAGTAGGTTGGTCCACCAAAATATTTTAATTAGTTCTGTTGACGAGTCTGTATTTATCTATGCGTAAAATTGTCTATTACCTTCTCAGGATATAATATAATTTTAATCGCAATTTTGAAGATTCTTACTCATTGTGCTTCAAAAACTTTTTATTAAATTAGAACCGAAAATAATAACCGCCAATATTGAATAGATAGAAAAAGGATTGAAACTGTTATAAATGGTAATTTTCCTCAAGATTCAAACTATAACATGGCTTATGATATCGGAAAACCACTCTCTAGTCCCTTTGTTATATTCCCTGGGTTTTTAAATCTCAAACTTATGGCCTGCACGTACGGTTTCTTTTAAAATTTAAAAGATGCAGGAATTAAAACGTATACGTACCCTATTGTATTCTTATATCAAAAACCTGTCCTACAATATCGTTAAAAATAATATATCGAATCGTGGAATAAATACATTTGCATACTAATGTACTTATTATCGCTGATTTAATGTTATACATAACATCATAAAAAATTTTGACTTTTCGTTCTTGCACACCATATTATATTTATATACCCACAATATTATATTTATAGAATTTTATGAATTAAAAATTAGTAAAAGCTTATCAGGCATTAAATCTATAGTTCCAGTTATACTGATTTATAACTGACTTATTAAAAAATGGAAATTCAGAGGCCATACTCAAAACATAACATGACTATAAATTTCAGCATTGATATTTTCAATAGAACACATTATATCAGAGATTGAATATAATATTATCCTCTCGCATAAAACTCAAACGTGAAACGCGTTAAAATAAATATTATTATCTATCATTATGCATGCGTTATTCGCAACAAGCCTTTATATCGTTATTTTAATATTACTACATAACCGCACCCGTTTCATTAATTTCACACCATGTCCGAGGGGAATTTCGCTAAATAAGCTTTTATAACCATTATGATGTGTAAATTTTAATTGTCGGCACTGTGTGATTGATTACGTATGATATGGTAATGTGAAAGTGAAATACGCGATAAAGCTACTTTGTTTAAGCTATCATTACGATGAACTTTCGTACAGTATATGGACATAATGAAATGTTATTACATAAACCGCCATTGTTGATACAAATGACTGTATGAGTGTATCCTTTTGTCGATGAAACACCGCATTTTTATGTTTATTGATTATTGTGGCATAGGCTGATTATTGGTTGCTTGTGTATATTCAACGAACTGCAAGAAAACAAAGCGGCCGGTTATTGCTATTAAATCAACCTTTTAGTTGTTATAAAATGAAAGAAATATGTTTGTTGGCATGATACCCAAAGATCTAAGTATAAGACCTAGTAAGTATGTATTTAGTAATCTGTGGTGTAAGGCTATAAGAAAATATATAAATGTAGGTACATACATAGAAATTGCATAATTTGAAAATAGCTTGGTATTTTTAAACCTCTTAAATTATATAGAAGAGGTCATTATGGGCAGTAGTTTTATAATAAATTGAATCCTTTATAACAGCAGCGTCATGTCACAATATACAGATACATAGTATATATCTGTCAACTGTCTGGTCATGTGCAGACAGAAGGTTGGTGCCATAATAATTATATTTTATGATTAA